>CABHPH010132119.1:11153-22411 GCA_902168325.1 Peromyscus nudipes | reverse complement strand
CACCACCACCACCACCACCACCACCACCACCACCACCACCACCACCAGCCTATTTTTATTTTATGAGCATTTGTTCACATGTATGTCTGTGTACCCCATGTGTGCCAAGTGCTCACAGTGGCCAGAGGAGAGCATAGGATGCCCTGGAGCTGGAGTGATGAAGGGTTATGAGCCACCATGCTGGGAACTGAATCCAGGTCCTCTACAAGAGCAAGGAGTGTTCTTAAAAGCTGAGCCGTCTCTTCAGCTCCCAGATCTAACTAACTAAATATATATGTGAATTTGCAATTCTAGAATTAGGAAGGCATATTCCTGGATCTGGATGACCAGCCAGCCTGTTCTACTTGGCAAGCTCCAGGCCAGTGAAGACATTTTCTCAAAACACAAGATGAGGGGGAGGGGGTTTCAGAGTGGGTGAAGGGATAGCTCCGTGATTAAGAACACTTGCTACTCTTGCAGAAGACTTGGGTTGGTGCCCAGCACCCACATGGCAGCTCACATCAGGTTGTAGCTCAGCTCCAGGGAATCCAATGCCCTTTTCTGGCATCCATGGATACTGGGTGCCTGTACATGCAGACAAAACACTCATACACATAAAATTTTTTTAAAAAAATCTTTAAAACAAAACAAAATGGATAGGAATAACAACTGAGGCATCCATTTATAAACTTGCCCTTGTGTGCACCTACCCACACACATGCATCTACACACATACATACATGTGCACACGCAAAGATTCTGTTAGGCTATTATGGAAATGTTGTAAGTAAATGCTTCAATAAGGAAAATGTACAAGCTCCAGGCCAGGCTGGGCTGAATCAGACCCTGTCTCAAAATCTCCCCCGAAAGATGAGTATGTTTTGACTCTGAATAAAATAATTAACTCCCTATGTGCGGATGGTAATTAATATGGTGTTTAATTATCTGAAGCCATCCTGAATGGTAACTCACGCCTGTATTCCCAGTCATTGAGAGGCAGAAGCAGGAGAATAGAATTTCAGCTACACAGTGAGGCTTGAGCTACAGAGGGAGACCTTGTCTCAAAAAACTAAAACCAGGGCCAGAGAGATGGCTCAGCAGTTGGGGAGTTTCCTACTCTTCCAGAGGACACAAGTTCAGTTCCCAACACCCAATTCCTAGCTCACAACCACCAGTAACTCCAGCTCCAGGGGATCCAATGCCTTCTTCTGGCCTCCACAGGTATCTACAAATATGTGGCAGATACACACATAAAAATAATTTTTTTTTCCATATAGGATTTTTTTTGTGTAGCCTTGGCTGTCCTGGAACTTGCTCTGTAGACCAAGCTGGCCTTGAACTCACAGAGTTCCGCCTGCCTCTGCCTCTCAAGTGATGTGTTTAAAGGCGTGCGCCACCACTGCCTGGCTTAAAATTAACTCAAACAAATAAAATCAATCAATCAATCAGTGTGGCATGGTAATGTATAGCTGTAATCCTAGTACTTAGAAGGTAGAGGCAGGAGGGTCAAGGTTATCTTTAGCATTCAAAGCCAGCCACAAGAGACCCTGTATATCTCAAAAAACAAACTTAAAACAAAAATTAAGTAAGGCCTATTTCTAAACTGAGAGAAAACTTGGCAAGAGGAGTAGATTTCAAAGTGGCAGTGGACAACGTACTCTACCCCCGGGAAGCTGAAATGTGAGCTCATGGGCCTAGGAAGCATGGAATTTGTAATCTGAACTGTATTTTTTTTTAAAGATGAAGTCTCAATATATAATATGTAGTCCTGGCTGTCCTGGAACTCACTATGTAGACTAGGCTGGCCTCGAATTCACAGAGCTCTGCCTGCCTCTTCCTTGAGTGCTGAGACCAAAGGCATGCATCACTACACCCCTGGCTTGTATTCATACTTTTGAACTTCAAAGCTCACTGTCTTCCAGTGCTGGGAACTGTCCTCTGTGACAACACCTACCTCCTGCCAGCCCTGTTATTTCCTTATCGCGGGAACCTCTGCCAGTCAGCCAGCTTCTCAAGCAACTGCGGCACAGTAGGTAACGTGGACTGACCAACTGGTAACTTTTGTAGAATGAAAGAGTGTTTTATTATATAGTTTTATTCAGGGGAATGAAAGAGTGTTTTATTATGTAGTTTTATTCAGGGGAAGTCTTGGGCTGAAATTACCCAGCTAGATCATTTGTCTGGAAAGTGTGTAGGATGAAGAGAACAGCAAAATGTACTGTATACAAAGAATAGCATATAACCACCTCAATAGTGCAAGTGAGCTTTTGCTACCAACTCTATGGTTTTCATTCGGGAAATTTCATTGGTCATTAACTAACTATTAACACCAGAGCAATAAATTATCGAAGTTTAAGAGTAAGGCAGTGGGCCGGGCGGTGGTGGCACACGCCTTTAATCCCAGCACTTGGGAGGCAGAGCCAGGTAGATCTATGTGATTTCAAGTCCAGCCTGGTCTACAAAGTAAGTTCCAGGACAGGCTCCAAAAACTACACAGAGAAACCCTGTCTCGAAAAACCAAAATTAGAAAGAGTATGGCATTGAGTGTCTGGGATTCTGTCCCTTTCTTTTCTTACCATCTGTAGACTTACAGGTCACACCCCAGAAGTAATTGTAACTTTAAAACAGTTTGTTGAAAAGCTCTTGGCATTTACTCCTTCATTTCACAAATATTATTACCCATTTCTGGTATCTTATTAATTTTGGCTCATCTTCTTTCTTTCCTTGTTAAACAGTGAGACATATATAGTTTTATTTAATAATGTATAAAAAGTCATACTTAGGCACGGTGGTGCATTAGCCCTAAGCAACGTGTCTGAAAGTCTCTTCCTGTGTTTGGGAGCTGTGTCTGAGCCCTTGTCCTCATGCGCCAGATAGCTGAGCCTTTGCTGTATGGCAGTTGTCTCCACATTTCTTTCCCTCTGGGCTGGCTGTGACCTGCTCACTTAACAGTAAATGGGGACTCAAAACAATTTCAGCCTCCTCTTCCCTGCTACAAAACGGGCTTCAGAACACTAGGAATTCTCCCCAGAAATGGGGTCCATAAAAACGTAACTTAGCTTCCATGAAGTCTGCTGAAATCCCGCTACCCTTACTCCACATGACATGGCGTTGACATTACTGTTGTCCAATGCTGGCATTCCCACTGCTGACGTGATTTGGGGCCCCTTTCTCCCTTTTGTGGGGACTGAGAGATGGGGACCCAGTTTTCATCACCATTCTGGAAGGCACTTCCTGCAGTCCTGCCTTGCAGTGGCGGCAGGCACACTGTTCCTAAGAAGCCACTGCTCTGGAGAAAACTCCATGCTGTATTAGAACTCCATCGCCACAGGTTGCTGGCAAGATGTGTTTATTTATTAAATGACATTTGGTAATCCATTTGGATGTCACCCTTTGTGCCTCTCCATGCAACAAGAGTTGCTTCTACGACTGGTTACAATCAGACAATGGTCTGAAGGCTAGTGACAGTCTTCCACATTCTTTAGAATTTCTCTTCCCTGAAATCACAGTCATTCTTTGTAGCCAACATGATACTAAAAGAGAAGCTAGTGGGCTCCTCCCCTAGACACCTACCCTGCCCATGTCCTCTAAAGGAGCTGTTGAGAATGGAAAAACAAAACCAAAAAAAGCTTCTTAGTGTTTTGTCGCTTTTCCAGAAGCACTACAGAAGCGTGTCTACAACGACAGAAAACGTAAAACACAGACTGTGCTCACACACACGGAGTTGGGCTTACAGAATTTGATCAGATAAATTGAGGGGAGGTAAGGAAAAAGCTGATGAAAGAAGACATGGAAATTGGATACACATCTGTAATCTTATACTGAGGCAGGAGGATTATCAGCCTGAACTACAAAGTGAGTTCAAGGTTAGCCTGGTCTACAAAGTGAGACCCTGTCTCAAAGCAAACAAATGAACAAAAAGCTGTGATTTGGGGTACATAAAAAGGGGGTGAATGACAAAACCAGGCTAAGGAGAGGCTTCATAGCCATATTTTGTACTGGGCTACTGAACTATAGTTATGCCAGCTCGTGAGAATATTCCCAAGAACACCGTCTTGGTTCTATTGCCGTGAAGAGACACTATGACCAAGGCAAATCTTAAGAGAAAGCATCTAACTGGGACTTGTGTAAGCGTCCATGCTTACTTACTGGGCCAGTGTCACCTGATATGGCCATGAGGAATGCGATCAGGCGAGGCTGGAGGGGGAGCAATCAACTTTTTATACCTTTTTCAGAGACAGAATATAATGGCAATTGCCAGGATCAGTATAGTTATAGTTGCCAGAATTCGGTGAAGTTTGCAAGTCACACAGGGTAGACAAGATTAATGTTTGAAACCAACTGTCCCGTCAAGTTTCCATGCTTCCTTGACTGCTAAGGGAGCATACCAAGAAACACAAAGTGCCCTGAATGCTTCACTGCCTGAGGGAGTGCATCGGTCTCTCAGGAGGCACATTATGCTCCAGCAGCCGTGGACTCTAACCTGAAAAACCTATGACGCATGCTTCTCAAGACAGCTAGGCCAGGCCAACTCCATGGTTCCCTGCAGGCTTGCTTATGGGTTCAGAGGTTTAGTCCATTTTCATCATGGCAGGGAGCATGGGGGCACACAGGTAGACATGGTTGTAGTAGTAATTTCTTGTTGACTGCCACACCCAAGTAATGACATGGGGACTTATTATTAATTATGAGAGTTTGACACTTACCTTAGGCTTGTTCCCAGCTAGCTCTTGTAACTTAAATTAACCTGCTTCTATTAAGCTACGTTCTGCCATGTGGCTTTTACCTCTCTCCATTCTGTACGTCTGACTTGCTCCATGGCTCATTGGCGTGTCCCTCACACCTAGATTCTAATCCTCTAAGTTCCTCTCTCTGCCCGGAAGTCCTGCCTAACCTCTCCTGCCTAGCTATTGGCCCTTCAGCTTTTTATTAAACCAATCACAATGACACTTCACACAGTGTAAACAAATATCCCACAACACACGGTGCTGGAGAAGCAGCTGGGAGTAATATCGGGCCTGACTTGGGCTTTTGAATCCTCAGGGCCCACTCCCAATGACACACTTCCTCCAACAAAACCACACCTACTCCAACAGGGCCACGCCTTAATCCTTCTCAAGTAATGCCATTCCCTGATGACTAAGCATTCAAATATATGGGCCTTTGGGGGCCATTCTTATCTAAACCACTGTAACAGGGCCCCAGACTTAGTAGACCTGAGACCTTAGCACAACTGACTCAATGATGGAAGTACAGTTCAGGCTGTAAAACTCAGCACATTGGCAGTACCACCGGTCAAAACTAAACCAAAGGCCTAGTCCATTGAAGTCCATAGTTAGGAGAAAGTCTCTAAATGTACTAACCTTGCTTTTTGGCTTCTGTGGTTTGGTCTTATGCAGGGGTTACATGGAAAGTTCTTGACAAGCAATTGGTAAGGTGGGGACCAGGGAGGTCTGCTTTTCTGACACACAGGCTGACATCATCTGTATGACACTGGACGTCCTGATTCTGTGACTAAAGCAAAGCTGAGTAGAATGGCTTATGACTCATGTCCCTGCGGTTGCTATTGCAGCAACACTGATTCTGCAGCCACTTATTAGGATGCAGAAGGCCTCTCTCCCTAAGAGAACAGGGAGACAGCTGCTGTTCTCTACACTGGAGGACCAGGGGAGGCAGAGAAGCCGCTCTCCTCCAGGATGGAGCTGATAACATTCACTGACACTGTCTTCAGGTTGTTTCAGTCAGGAGTGTCTTCTTCCACAGTGGAAACCACCACAAGTTGGAGAGCAAAGTCAGGCCCGCCTTCCTTGTTGCTGTCACCAAGCAACTGTGCTTCCTTCGATCTTGTCACCATGAAGGCGACCTTCTCAATGGCCCTCCTTGTTCTAACCGTCTCAGTGTGGACTTCCTTTGCAGTTGGTAAGTTACAAGTTCTTGCTCTATCCATATTTTCTGCAGTAGATCTAATCTATGGAAAAATTAGAGGTGCCAGTATCATATAGAGTCATTCATTCATTCATTTGCAGTGTCATTCATTCATTCATTTGCAGCGCTGGAGATTGAGCCTAGAGCCTTGTGCATGCTGGACAAGCATTGCACCATGGAGCCTCATCCCCAGACACCATCTAGATTCATTTGATCATTGATTCCTCATGTTACAGATGAAGCTGAAATCCAGAGAAAGAAAGGATTCACACAGTGTTGCTAAGTATCAAAACCGGAAGTTGAATCCCAGCCTTTCAAATCCAGAGCCACTGACTTTTCCACAATGCTAGGTTATCAAAAGGACATTCAGTCCTAGGAAGCATTCATTTCCGGTTTGTATCTGTACATATCTCAAACCCAAAAAGAACTTCAGTAGACTCTGGAGAAGGAGATTCTGATCTTCTGGCTAATGATCGACCATTTTTAGCAAAAGCGGCATTCACAGTTAATTGTAGAGCTGAGGACCCCTACACATTCTTTTCCCGTTTAGACTCCCCAGTTCATCTTTAATCTCATATTTTCCATAGCTACTGTCTCTCACATTGAGCTTTCCCCCACAAGGTTCACACCTTTAAAAGCTTTGTAAAAAGCTGAGAACTATTATTCATGTCTTGAATATCTCCTCTCCCTCTGTATCCAATGTAATCCTGTCTGGAGGAAACTGGGTACATTTCCACATATCCTTGCTTTTCACTCAGTCGTCACCCCCTCTGCTACTGAATGCACTGCCCATGGGCATCCTACCTTGTTTCCTTCTGATGGATGTTTCAATCCTTGGGCTCCATAGGTAACAGGCCCTAAGCAGGGAGACCAGAAGGCAGGGCAGTAGTATAACCCGGCCCCTACTACTCAGGGGCCAGAAGCAGCCTGACTACTGTCATGCTGCATGGGTCAAACATTAACTGAGTCCCACTCTGCCACCCAAAGAAGGAGTGACCCTGTCTGCTGCTGGTAAGTTAAAGCTAAGTGGCTCTTGCTCTGATCTCTTTGGCTTTAACTCTGTATTTGGCTCTGTGTTTCTTATTTAATAAGACTGTTTAGAAATTCATCTACATTTGGTGCCCAACGTGGGGCATGAACCCACGCCCCTGGGATTAAGAGTCCCATGCTCTACCGACTGAGCTAGCCGGGCCTGAGCTCCGGCTCCAACCACATGTGTTGGCAATATGGCCACAAGCAGCTCCAGCTGCGTGTAGCCACTAGTAGCTACGGTCAAGTGCAGCTCAGCCGGGCCTGAGGCCTGTAAACTCTGACAGAGCCGGGGCCTGTAACCCCTGGCCTGTGAGGCCACTGAATTCTTGCCACGTGGGCACCATATGATTGCAGAGATGGAGTCGGACCTTACTTTGTGGGACACCAGCCTGCAAATAATGACATGAAAACTTATTATTCATACGAAAGCTTGGCTGTTAGCTTAGGCTTGTTCCCAACCAATTCTTATAACTCAAATTAACCTGTTTCTATTGACCTACGTTCTACCATGTGGCTTTTGCTTCTCTCCTGTTCTGTATGTCTGACTTGTTCCGAATCTGCCCCCCCCTTTTTTTTTTTTGACTTATTTATTATGTATACGGCATGTTTGACTACAGGCCAGAAGAGGGCACCAGATCCCATTACAGATGGTTGCGAGTCACCATGTGGTTGCTGGGAATTGAACTCAGGACCTCTGAGCTCTTAACCTCTGAGCCATCTTTCCAGGCCCCAATCTGCTCTTTATTAAACCAATCAGTAGGTACTTTGGCAAAGACACATCTTCACAGTATACAAAAAGATTATCCCACAATACAAAGATGCTTTGGATTGAGTATGTAAGCTAGTGAAACTCAGCATCTTTTAAGGCATTTCAGTATTAGTATTACAAATAATTTATAACTTAAAATGTATTTTCTTAAACAACTAAAGAAAATACAAGTGGCAGGGTGGTTGAGGGTGGCTCAGTTGGTAGAGTGCTTGCCCAGCATGCACAAAGCCCTGGGCTCCATCCCTAGCACCACATAAACAAGCTTAGTATCTACAATACTAGCACTCAGGAGGTGGAGACAGCAGGCTCAGAAGTTCAAGGTCATCCTGGACTATGCAGCAAGCCCAAAGCCAGCCTAGACTACATGAGACCCTGAAGAGAGGAGGAGGAGGAGGCAGGGAAGGCCATCTAGAACAAAAGCAACTAGCTGTCAGGGGAGAGAAGAACAGGGAGAGGATGGAGGGATAGGGAGGGATATTGTCAAAAAACTTCCCTTTAAGATTTATTTTATGCTGGGCGGTGGTGGCACACGCCTTTAATCCCAGCACTCGGGAGGCAGAGCCAAGCGGATCTCTGTGAGTTCGAGGCCAGCCTGGGCTACAGAGTGAGATCCAGGACAGGCACCAAAACTACACAGAGAAACCCTGTCTTGAAAAACCAAAATATAGATAGATAGATAGATAGATAGATAGATAGATAGATAGATAGATAGATAGATAGATTTATTGTATGTGCATGAGTATTTTGACTGCACGTGTGTATGGCACCAGGTTTGGGAACTGGCCTGGCTGTGCACTGCTTTCATATGTGCACTATGTTTGAGCACTGCATTCAGAGGCCAGAAAAAGGTGTCAGATGCTCTAGAACTGGAGTTATGAATGGTTGTAAACCACCCTGTGGAAGCTAAGAACTGAACCTTGATCTTTTGCAGAATAATAAATGCTTTTAACTGCTGAGCCATCTCTCCAGCCTCAAAGAGTATGTAAAAATGTCTTTATGAAACCCAGTACTGCATAAAATGAATATGTATCAATTTTTAAAATGACAAAAAAAACTAAGGCTTTTGGAAGTTAAATAACTTCCCCTATGAAGGGGATGGCCAGGTCTTTGCTTCACTAAGAGGCAGGAGCCTCCTGTTTCTCTTTGTTCCTGTAGAGGCCAGCTTGTGCTAAAGGAGAATGCTGGGCTCTGATGACGGGATGGGTGCTCTCGAATGACAAGGAGGGCCTCCTTCACCTAGTTTTTTCCTCTGAGGACACAGGCAGGGCAATAACTCTCCTATGTGCATGCTTTTTGTCTTCCAGATTTCCCTCTTCCTATGGCTGGTCGCATGACGGATGAACTCTTCCAGGAGACAAAGGTGGGTTCCACTTCCCAGGTTCCCAAGAACAGGAATGGAGAAAGAGCCAGCTTCCCTTCCAGGTCCCTGGGGAGGTGGGGAGCAGGAGGGACTTGCCTGGGAGCATCACCATCATAAGAGAGTCCCAGAGTGTATGCAGCTCATTTGGTTGCCCCTGGGGGCTCTTCCTACACACTACTCCAATATGCAAGCCTCCTGTGATAGCCACCACTTAATGCATGAGGAAGTCATGGTTCAAATTCAGGTTGATCCCAGCCAGATTGTGGCGGTGTATGCCTTTATTTTTTTATTTTAAATTATTTTTTTTGAGATTTATTTATTTATTATGTATACAGTGTTCTGTCTGCATGTCTGCCTGCAGGCCAGAAGAGGGTACCAGATCTCATTGGTTGTGAGCCACCCTGTGGTTGCTGGGAATTGAACCCCGGTCCTCTGGAAGAGCAGTTAGTGCCCTTAACCTCTGAGCCATCTCTCCAGCCCCCGGTGTATGCCTTTAAACCCAGTACTTAGGAGGCAGAGCAGGCAGATCTCTGACTTCAAGGCTAGCCTAGTTTACAGAGCTAATTCCAGGACAGCCAAGGCTACACAGAAAAACCCTGTCTTGAAAAACAAAAACAAAATTCAGGTTGGTCCCACTATGCTGTGGACATCTTTTCCATGGTGATATCCAGGACACATGTGTGCCACCCTCACTCCGAACCCCATGATGCACTCTTTGTCAGCCCTGCACCTTAACCTTGTTGTGGTAAGTTCGAGCACACTGCCATGTTAGGCCGTACAGATTGTAGGTCACTCACCAAGGCTCAGAAGCAATTCCAATTTTTTCAGACGTGGTGGCCCACACTATTAGTCCCAGCACTGAGGAGGCGCAGGTGGGAGGTTCTCTGTGAGTTTGAGTCGAGCCTGGTCTACAGAGTGAGTTCCAGGACAGGCACCAAAACTACACAGAGAAACCCTGTCTCAAAAAAACAAAAAAGAAAGAAAGAAAGAAAGAAAGAAAGAAAGAAAGAAAGAAAGAAAGAAAGAAAGAAAGAGAAAAGAAAATTCTTTTCCTTTTTTCTTAAAATTTTATTTATGTGTGTCTATATGGATGCATGCCACATGTGTACCAGTGCCCATGGAAGCCAGAAGAATGTCTTGGATAGCCTGGAGCTGGAGTTACAGGCAGTTGTGAGCCGTCTCATGTGGGAGCTGTTCCTCTAGAAGAGCAGCCAGTGCTGCGCCATCTCTCCAGCTCCAGAAATGCCTGCTTAGAAAGACATTGCCCAGCTTTTGCTCTCTGTACCATAATAATCACACTTTGTGGTCTGAGGAACAGAGACTTCTTCCCAATAAGGAACTGGTGGGAGGTTGGGGAATGCACAGAACATATGTTACAGTTACGTAGGTATCATGGTAAGGACCGGCAGAAAGGTGGAGCATCGGAGGCCTATTCTCTAAGCTCCTGGCCTGGTTTTCCTTAGTCCATCCCCATCCCTGCTACCAGTAACAATGGCCAAAGGACCTGGGGAGAGGGATGGAAGTCGTGCTGTGTGTCTCACTTCAGGATTTGTGCAAGAAGAACGTAAGGAATTGCTGGATCGTTTCCTACTACAATCCCAGTGAGCCTATATGCGCCAGCGACCATGTCACCTACCACGGCGAGTGCCACCTCTGCTCCAGGATTCTGTAAGTCTCCGTTTTATTATCCCTGTCTCAGCCGATTTCCACTAGATCTTCCCACAGACACCCCTCCACTACCTGCTTCTCCATTTCTTCCCTTTTCCCTCCTGTTCCTCAAAGTTGAGTGGGATCCTGTTCCAGCAATGCAGAAACAGGACGGCACAGAGGTCAGAGTGCAGTGTCTGGTGCAGAGAACCACCAAGTGGAGGGAACTCAGCAGCAAGTAGGCACAGCATTCAGACCATGTAACCACAGCCCAGTTGGCTCACCGGGCCGGCTCAGCAGGTGAAGGCGCTTGACACCAAGCCTGATGACCTGACTTTGACCCGTGGTGGAAAGACAGCCCTGCATTCCAAAGTTGTCCTCTGACCTCCACACATCTGCCACAGCACACACGTGACCATGCACACACACAAGCAAACACACGAATATACAATATAATTAAAACGCTTTTTAAGGAAGGGGAGGAAGAAGGGAGATGGGCGAAGAGGAGGAAGAGGAGGAGGAAAAGGTGGAGGAAGAGGAGGAAGA
>CABHPH010132119.1:0-11143 GCA_902168325.1 Peromyscus nudipes | reverse complement strand
GAAGAGGAGGAAGAGGAGGAGGAAAAGGTGGAGGAAGAGGAGGAAGAGGAGGAGAGTGGGAAGAAGAGGAGAAAGCTGGGTAAGTTTTCCCAACTCATGGTTTATTGGTCTTTGAATGAATATTATTCCCCAAAACAACTGTTTTAATGTTCTCCTGTCAGTGGTTTAGTTTGGGGCCCGTGACATTTAGCTTTTGACAACACCTGTACAGAATGCCCACCTCTCTGGTCCAAGGCACAGAAGTCTACATTAAGGGACCGACAAACAAGTGGGGACTTCCTGGATAGAAGCTGCTTTCTCGAGAGAGGAAATCACAACTTGTTTACTACTCCCCAGTTAAGCCAATATCCATTTTTTGTTTTCAAACACAGGCTTTTTTTTTTTCTGTACAGCCCTGGCTATCCTAGAACTCACTCTGTAGATCAGCTAGCCTTGAATGCAGAGATTTGCCTGCCTTCTGCCTCCCAAGTGCTAGGATTAAAGGTGTGCACCACCACCGCCCGGTCCCCAATATCTTGAGAAAAAAGAGGAATGACATGAGACTGGGTCAAACATCCATCCCTCGTGATAGTCTTCTTTAAGAAAAAGAATAATCTTCTTGGTCAGATGACAGATGCTTGGCCAAATAGGGATCAGCTCTGTTTGGTGCTCTTGGTTGTATAAATACTAAAACTTACACTCAGAGCCCAGAAAAGAGTTGTGAAGTCAATTTGTGCGTCAGTCTCAAAGACTGGCACAGATAAGTGCCAGTTACAGAGCAGTGAGGACCCACAGCACCACAAGAGACGTTGTTGTGTACAAACTCACTTTTACTATATTAAAAAGAATTAGGGCTTGAGGAAACGGCTCCGTGGGGAAGAACGTTTGTGGGCCCAGCATGACCATCAGAGTTCAGATCCCCAATACACAGCCAAACAAGGCTGCATGCAGTACCAGTGCTGTTGGGGGGCAGAGACAGGGGACCACTGGGGCTTTTCAGCACCTGCCAAGCTCTAGGATCAGTGAGAGACCCTATCCCAAGGGAATCAGGTAAAATGATATAGCACAGGCTATCTCCTCCTCTGGGCTCCACATGGACACACAGTAGCAGGTCCCTGTACATACACATGTGTAGACAGCACACACATACATCAAACACACATATCTACATAAACACTAAATAAACAAATAAAATTCTTTGCTTGATCTGTGGATATAGCTCAGTGGTTGAACTCTTCCTCGGTATATGTGAGGCCCTGTATTCAACACCCCCAACAATAAAAAATAATTATAGTGCATATCCATGATCCCAGCACAAGGGAGGCAGAGGTAGGCAGATCTCTGTGAGCTGGAGGCCAGCCTGGTCTACATAGCAAGCTCTAGGCCAGCCAAAGCTGTATAGGGAAGGGAAGGAAAGGGAAGATGGTATATATTCACTCCTTCTTTGCCATACAGTTAACACGGTATAATTATCATATATCAGTTAACACAGGCATAACTATTATACAGTAGGTTAACACAGGCATAACTATTGTACACCAGTTAACACAGACATAACTATTGTACACCAGTTAACACAGGCAGAACTATTGTACACCAGTTAACACAGGCATAACTACTGTATACCAGTTAACACAGGCATAACTACTGTACACAGTTAACACAGACATAACTATTGTACACAGTTAACACAGGCATAACTACTATACACCAGTTAATGCAGGCATAACTTTTGTATACCAGCTAACACAGTTATAATTATTGCTGTTTGCTTTTGAATCAGGAGAAAAAGATGTACAAGTAAAAAGTACATTTCATTGTCTTTTCTAGCTTCATAGGAGCTGCCCACCACTGGCTCTCTGTTTCTTCACATAGATTCGAGTTTGTCTGTTTCAGTTGAGACAGGGTCTCATTAAAAAACAATTGTAAGCTGACCTCACACTTGCTATAGCCCAGTCTGGCCTCAGACTCAACCTCCTGGCTCAGCCTCCTGAGGGCTACGATTACAAGTATGAACCACTACACTTGATTTTCTGTGTACGAATTCAAGTTTCTGTCTAGAATCCTTTCATTTAAAAAAAATCACATTTTATTTATTTGGGGAAGAGAGACTTGTACATGCCACAGTGCACACATGGAGGTCAGAGGTCAACTTGTAGGAGTTGACTCTCTCCTTCCCATTTATAAGTTCTGAGGATGAACTCAGGTTGTCACCTTGGGAGCAGGTGGGTTTACATGCTGACCTATCTCACCAACCTTGTTAGAGAGTTTTGGTTCTTTAGGGTTTTTTTTTTTTTAACTTAACTATTTTGTTTTTGAGAATTTTTATACATGAGTACCATATTTATATCATTCCCACCCTTCCCTCTTTTCTAACTCCTTTGTGTCCCCTCCCCAATCCCTCTCAATTTAATTATTATAGTTGCATGTAAACATACACACACACACACACACACACACACACACACACACCCTCCTGAGTTCATTTATGTTTGCTTATGTGTACTTCTGTTTAGGCCTGACCACTTGAGGTGGGATAACCTCAGAGGGGCTTCCTCCTGGCAAAAACTGATCTTCATCCTCTCAGAAACCACTGGCTGTAGCTCATCATCTAGGGGTGGGGCCTTGTGGGATTTCCCTTCCCACGCTGGCACAGTGACTGGTGTGGTCATCATGCAGATCTTGTTTCTCAGCAGTATGGTTGCCTAAACAAGACCAGTTGGGAGGTTTTTGGTCACAGATTTAATGTCTGTACTTGGAGGTCTGCTGAGATGTTTTATTTCTTTATCAGTCAGTTTAGATAACTGTGTTTCCATGAAATTTTCAGTGTCATCTAGGTTATCTAACTGATATATATGTTCATGGTATTTTCTTAAGATTGTTCTATTTTTAATTGTGTGTGTATTTGTGTAAGTGCACATGAGCATGCAAGTGCATGTATGCACATGCACGTACACACAAGCATGACACATATAAATACAGGTGCCTATGGAAGCCAGAAGAGGTCATTGGGTCCCCTGGAACTAGAATGTAGGCTGTGCCCAACCTCACCCTCTTCTGACCTCCATGGGTAAACAGACATGCAGGCAGGCAAAACACATATATATACACAATAAAATGAATACATTATATATATATATATATATACATATAAATTCACTGTTATTAGCAAGATATTTCTTTCTTGACTTTGCCTAAGATTACCAAGAAAGAGTTGGTGATAGTTTATGGCATACAACAGAACAAAAATAATCATTCCATAATATAATTTCTTCCAGATACGAAAGCAGAACCATAATTAAAATGCATGATGGAGAATGTGTAAGTAAAGTCACTTTTATTCTTTCATTTTAAAAAGTAAATCACAGGTTGGGGATTTAGCTCAGTGGTAGAGCGCTTGCCTAGCAATTGCAAGGCCCTGGGTTTGGTCCTCAGCTCAAAAAAAAAAAAAAAAAAAAAAAAAAAAAAGTAAATCACATGTATTTAACAGCCCATTGTCAAGGATTTATGAGTGTGAGTTGTGTGTGTGTGTGGTTTATGCATGAGTATTTGGGTATGTGCACACTTGAGTGTACATGTGGAGCCCAGAGCAGGCTGCCAGGTATCTTTTTGTGTGACTTCTTTATTGCCCTCTGCCCTGTTGCCTTGAGACAGGATATCTCCCTCTCAGGATCCACCTACCTCAGTTCCCCAGTGCTACTTACAGGGACTCACTGCCATGCCCAGGTTTTTACTTGGTACTGGGAATTCAAACCCAAGTCCTCACATTTGTTCAGCATTTTCTCTTATCCCTGAGACATTTCACCAGCCACTGTTATCAAGGATTTGTAACACTATAACACGAATTCTAAACTGTCTTTTAATAAAAAATCCTGGTGCCAGATATTGGGGTAAATGCTGAAAGATCAGAGAGACAAGGAACAAGCCACTGCCACGTCTCACCTCACCAACTCCTCAGCCTGAAAAGCCTCAGCCGATAGGCCTCTAGCTGAATGAGCTTCCTCAGCCAAAAAGGCTCCAGCCAAAAAAGCCTCTAGCTGAAAGGGAAGCCGAAAAGTCTTTAGTTCCTGTCTCCTCACGCCTTATATCCCTTTCTCAGCCCAGCCATCACTTCCTGGGATTAAAGGTGTATGCCACCACTGCCTGGCCTCTATGTTTAATCTAGTGGCTTGTTCTGTTTTCTGATCTTCTGGCAAATTTTATTAGAGTACACAATATATCACCACAGTTAAGAAAACTGTCAAAATGCATAAAGGGAGAGAGAGTGGTAAAATGAAGCCCATACATCTATCATACAGACTCAAAAAATTGGGAGGTTTGGGCCGGGCGGTGGTGGCACATGCCTTTAATCCCAGCACTCAGGAGGCAGAGCCAGGCCGATCTCTGTGAGTTCGAGGCCAGCCTGGTCTACAGAACGAGATCCAGGACAGGCTCCAAAACTACACAGAGAAACCCTGTCTCGAAAAACCAAAAAAAAAAAAAAAAAAAAAAAGAAGAAGAAGAAGAAGAAGAAAAAGAAAGTCCAACATACTGCCTATGCAGCTAGCCTAATACACAGAGAAACAAAAAATAAATATATGTAACCGAGCCTAAAAATCAGTGATAAACTAAAAGAAATCTGAACCTACAAGCTTGATCTGACCAAACAGAAGATTCTGGTGTCTTACCCCTGAGGTTAGAGACAGGTCAAACAAGTTGCAGGGTTATTATCCACGCACATTTCAAGGCGCAGCAAGGACTACTGGGCATCCAACACAGTGAATCTGCAAGGTGAAATAACACGGTCTCTGAAGGCTGAAAGCTGTCTGCTACCAGAATTCCTTCTTGCTCAGCATGGGGTGGGGTGGGGTGGCCCTTGTGTCTCATGAATTTAATCCCAGCACTCGGAAGCCAGAGGCCAGCCTGGTCTATTGAGTGAGTTCCAGAATAGCCAGAGCCACACAGTGAAACACTGTCTCCAAAAACTAAAAAACAACAAAAAAACAAGAAACAAAAATTATATGATTTAATAGAGAAACAATCTATTCTCCTGAATTATTAGTTAGAATTAAAACTATGATAGTCTTCTCTAAAACTGTGTTAGACAATATTTTATCTCATGATTATTCCAGAGGATACTAGAGCTCTAATAAATGCAGAACACTGTGGATGAGTCAGTAGACAGCCGGCAGAACCTGAAGGGATATTTTATCATCTCCACATTCCGTGTTTCAGGCAGAAAACAAGAATATGCATCTTTATTTATTCATTTTTTCCCTCATTTTTCCTTAGATTTTTAGGTTTTGTTTGTCTGTTTTTGTTTCTGAGATAGGGTCTCACTATGTAGCCCTGGCTATCCTGGAACTCTCTGTGTAGACCAGGCTGACCTTGAACTCACAGAGATCTGCCTGCCTCTGCCTTCAGAGTGCTGGAATTCAAGCCATGGACTACACACCCAGCTTGTTCTTAATATTAATATGTTCTTATTATTCAGAAAAATGACAAAAGAAATAGGCAAAGAAAGTCAAGAAAAAAATTATTAAACAGATGAAAGAAACATTCCAAGATCTGAAAAAAGAAATTGAGACAACAAAGAAAACACAAGCTGAGGGAATGCTGGGAATAGAAATCCTAACTAAACGAACAGGAACTACAGAAACAAGCATAACCAACTGAATACAAGAGATGGAACAGAGAATCTCTGACACTGAAGACACAATAGAGAAAATAGATTCGTCAGTCAAAGAAAACACTAAAGATAAAAAAGTCGTAACACAAAACGTCCAAAAAATCTGGGACACCATGAAAAGACCAAACCTAAGAATAATAGGGATAGAAGAAGGAAAAGAATACCAACTCAAAGGCACAGAAAATATATTCAACAAAATCATAGAAGAAAACTTTCCTAACCTAAAGAAAGAAATACCTATGAAGATACAAGAAGCTTACAGAACACCAAATAGGCTGGACCCAAAAAGAAAGTCCTCTCGCCACATAATAATCAAAACATTAAACATACAGAACAAAGAAAAAATATTAAGAGCTGCAAAGGAGAAAGACCAAGTAACATATAAAGGCAAACCCATCAGAATAACACCAGACTTCTCAATAGAGACTATGAAAGCTAGAAGGTCCTGGACAAATGTTATGCAGACACTAAGAGACCACGGATGCCAACCTAGACTATTATATCCAGCAAAACTCTTAATCACCATAGGCGGAGTAAACAAAATATTCCATGATAAAACCAGATTTAATCAATACCTATCCACAAACCCAGCCTTACAGAAAGCACTAGAAGGAAAAATCCAACCTAAAGAAGCTAAACACACCCATGAAAACTCAGGCAATAGATAAACCCACACCAACATCTGAAGAAATAGAAGGGACAAATTCCTCCCCAGAAAATGCATGACCTGTGAAAGCTGCTAAGAGTTTGAGGCAGATTCGGGAAGAAAGAAAGCCCCTACCTCCAAAGGCAACTAGCAGAGGAGCAGAGCAGCCTGGGATGACTGAGGCTCTGCATCTGGGGGGAAGGGACCGTGCAGGGTGAGAATAAAATCAGTGGGAGAGGGGTTTCTCTGAAGGAGCTGTGGAAGGGCTGTTGTGGGTGCTGACTATTAGCTCTAAACTTTAGAAATGATGTAAGTACTTTCTGTCTAGTTAAGAGTTAAAAAAAAAAATCAAAAGCAGACTTTGAATTTGTGGGTCCTCTGTTAGTCCCAGGAGAATGAATGTTGTTACTGTATGGTTCCTCATAGCTGACTCCTTATTTTTATCTGGTCTTGTGAAAAAAAGATGAGGTATTCTATCAGAATATATGAAGGCGACAGTTCCATAGTTATTAACCACGAGAAGTAAACTCAAACAAGTAAATGGTTCATATGAGATATCTTCTTTGTTTTGGTAATTAACATTTCCACTATTCTCTAAAGCTTATAAGTTTCTGTGTTTTATAATATTTGAAGTGATATTTCTTACAAATCAGTTTAACAGTTACAATATAATAATTTAAGATTCTCTACCTCTCTGTTCCATTATTCAAAAGTATTGTAAATTTTTGTCTAATTTTGAACTGGTTCTCATTGATGATACATTCATCATTAAGACTTAATTTGTTTCTGTGCACTTTTTTTTTGTTTTGAAGTTGAAATAAAATTAAAAAAAAAAAAGAAATAGGCAAAGACTGTTTTTTAACAGAAGGAAGAGAAAAGCCAAATCTGAAATTCTAGCACTTGGGAGGCTGCAACAGGAGGATTACAGATTTGAACTAGCCTTGCCTCCACTGTAAGACCCTGTTTCTAAAACAAAAATTGGAGACAGAGAATATGCACTTGGGCTTGTTCATGAGCTGATTGACATGTGAAGTCTGCTCAAATGCTCTGGAATAACTGGACAGGTTCAAACTGAAACAATAATGAGATGCCAATTTACTGGCTACTGAAAAAAGTCAGAAGGACGGGAAGTATCCAGTGCTGGGGGAGACTAGACTTCAGGATTCTCACAATGTCTGGGAACTGTGAGGTCATGGTGGAGAAAAATCTCACATGTAAGTCACAGTGGAGAAAAATCTCACATGTTTTAGACAATGTAACAAATTATGTACATATGTATCTTTTTTTTTCCTCTGGAGCTGAGGATAGAACCCAGGGCCTTGTGCTTGCTAGGCAAGCGCTCTACCACTGAGCTAAATCCCCTACCCCGTACATATGTATCTTATGGAGCAACATTTCCAACCTTGAAAATGACCAAGAAATGTTCTCATTGCTTTGCGAAGTGACATAGGAGTCTATGGCGGTGTTTATCATGGTGTGAAGCAAAAGAGAATGGATAGATGGATGGATGGATGGATGGATGGATGGCAGTTCTTCCCCTGAGACTTGCACAAGTTTTCTATCATAAAAGGGAGGAGGGCTGGTTCTTACACCTTTCCCCAGCCCTTCTTCCTGCCTAGTATCACACTCTTTGTTTAGTTATCCCCTCCCCCAGCTCTCTCACAGGTGCTTTGAGGCACACTTCCTAGCTACATTTCATATTCAAATAAGCAGAGGTCTGGAGAGGCCATGTGATTTGTCTCAAACCCTCTGAGCTGAGAACTGAGAATATGGGGGTCCGTTTCCCGTTCTGCTCTTCATACAGCCCTTGGCCTACCCCGTGGGTCACATCCCTCTAATCTAATACTTCCCATCTGCTCTGCTGGAGTGGAGTTCTGAGAGGCTCCATGTCCCCAGAAGCACAGGCACCCACACCCTGTGCTCTCTGCTCTGCCCACCTCTACTCTGCTATCTTTTCATCCTTCAATGAAATCAGAATGTCTCGTCAGCCTCAGTTCAGGGGTTAGCATCCCTCCTACTGGAGTGTGGGTATGTACAGTGCAGTAGCTTGTCTCTTCATTTCACTGACTTCAATTCTCTAAGCAAATATTTCTCTTACAGATTTACTCCTTGGATGAGTCTGAACAGGAATAAAAGTTACTGGATCCTCAGACAGCCAAGTGAAGCATGATGGCTGAGTCTTCAAAGATACCCAATTTGGGGGACAGGGGCTGGAGTTCTTGGTAGAGTACTTGCTTAGCGTGTATGAAGCCGTAGGTTCAATCTCCAGTGTTTGGAGGAAAAAAAGGAATAGCTCCTTGAGAAGTGCATCCTGGTAGTAGAAGATACTTGGATCAAATTCATTGATTTGCTTCTTCAATAAATGATTCTCAGCATAGCTTGGCTGGTAAACATTTTCTCAGTTAATAAGAACCTTTTTTTTTTTTTTCCTTCAGATAGGGTTTCTGTGTAGCCCTGGCTGTTCTGGAACTCAGAGTTCTGCCTGCCTCAGTCTTCCGAGTACTAGGATTAAAGACATGCGCCGTTACCACTCAGCAAGAACCTTTTCAATATATCAGATATTCTATGTTCACATCCCTCCATATTTTCACATAGTGATCAAATAACCAATGAAATGCAGAATGAGGAAATAAATATCTCAGTAGCAGAAATATTTACAAATTGAGGGCTTTGGTCATAATTAAGTTGGAGAGTTGTCCTGTTAACTGTATAGCTCTCAGCATGTCTCATAACAACTATACCATAAAAGGGATTCAGGTTTTTAATTATGTGTATGAGTGTTTTTGCCGACATGTGTGTCTGTGTACCACAAGCATCTGTGATGCCGTAGGAGCCAGAAGAGGGTGTCATATTCCTGGAAGTGGAGCTATAGATGGGTGTGCGACACCATGAGGGTGCTAGGAATCAAACCCTGGCCCTCTAGAGAGCAGTAACTGCTGAACCACCTCTCCAGCTCCAAAGGTTTATTTTTATTTTTAAATTATGTGAATGTGTCTAGATGTGGATATGTGCAGGTGCCCACAAAAGTCAGAGGCACTGGACCCCTGGAACTTGAGTTACAGGTGGTTGAGAGCTACCTGACTTGGATCCTCTGCAAGAACAGACATGCTCTTAACCACTGAACTGTCTCCAGCTTGGGATTCAGAGTTTTATTGAAAAAAAATTTGTTGAGCATGATATTGGAGTGATTCCTGGTGATGGTAGTGTTTCTCTGTACTTCTCAGTAAGGTCTCTAAGGCTCAAAACAAATTTGAGCTGGGTCTGATGGAGCAGATCTGCAATCCTAGCTACATGGGAGACTAAGACAGAAGAATTGCAAATTCAAGGTATGCTTAGGCTATAGTTTAGGAACAGCCTGGGAAACTGTGGTGTACATATAGCTCTCAGGTAGAGTATTTACCTAGCATGTACAAGGTTCCCCAAACAGCACAGTATTGGTGGGGTTTTTACTCTTTTTTTGGGGGGCCCGCCACCCAGCTACCAAATAAGTAGAGGCTTATTCTTAATTATGAATGCCTGGCCTTAGCTTGGCTTAGTTTCTTGCCAGATTTCCTTAACTAAAATTATTCCATCTACCTTTTTCCTCTGGGTTTTTCCCATTCTTTTCTGTAAATCTTACCCTTACTCCATTGCTGGTTGTATAGCTGGGTGGCTGGCCCCTGGAGTCCTCTTTCTCTGGCTGCTAGCTCTTTTTTCCCCAGATTTCTCCTTCTATATATACTCTCTGCCTGCCAACCCCACCTATTCTTTCTCCTGCCTTGCTATTGACCAGTTCTTTATTAGACCATCAGGTGTGTTAGACAGGCACAGTAACACAGCTCCGCAGAGTTAAACAAATGCAATATAAACAAAAGTAACACACCTTAAAATAACATTCTACTACAACACAGAATCAACAAAATGACAACAAAATGCCTGAGAAGTATATTCCTATTTCATTAAAAAACAAAACATCTTGCAGACTGCTAAGGGGGAAAAGTCAGCAAGTCTTACCCAGCTGTGAACCCTGTGAACTGTAAGTGACTAGCATGGCAAGATATGCCCTGAGAAGCCATAGAGCACAAGCAGATGGGGGTTAGGGCCTTCTTTTTTTTTTTTTAAGCAATTGGCAGACTTTAATATTTAAGAAAAATTAAGTCCATATACACATTAAAAATATAGGAAATTTCATGCAGACATGAAGCTTCCAATTCAACCTTCTGGCAATATTTAGAATGTGAATTACATATAAATACCATATACTTTACAGTTCTCAAACTTGATTATTTCATACTGTGATTTCTGCAGCTTCCCTGTATATTTTATATGCCCTATCTTGCTCATTGATCAGAACCTAAATTTGCACCACCTCAGAAAGTCGAAATTTAAAAACAGCAAACATGATCACCTTATGAAGATGAAAACATTTGTGTATAGAGCAAATTTAAGAAAAAGAACTTAAACATAAGGCTTACACACTTCAATAGACCTAAATATAAAAAAATACAAAACTAAGCTCCTCCAGTGACACTTCTATTATTGATTTATACCACATTTCCACATTTAGAATATATTAACTTCAAAAGCCACAAGAGAAAAGAGTGATGCAAATTTATAAGGAATATTTTTAAAACATTCATGATATGAGGAAAACTAAAAATAAACGAAATAACTGATTTCAGAGTTAAGTAAAATATATAATTTAGAAATGTAAGTAGTATTATTAAAGAGTAAAACATGACAGAAAAGAAAAAACTTTAGGTAACAAAACCAACCCAGTGGTGTCAGTCCGTTCTTGTCTTTGTAAGAAAAACAAAACCAGGCTATAAAAAAAATACTACAAAATGAATAAAAAGCATTCCTAAATAACT
>CABHPH010132115.1:49481-65798 GCA_902168325.1 Peromyscus nudipes | reverse complement strand
AAATAAATAAATAAATAAATAAATAAATAAATAAATAAATAAATAAATAAATAAATAAATAAATGAATGAATGAATTCGAAACCTCTTTTATCATCAGTTGTTTTTGCATGCTTATATGCATTTATATATACATACATAATCTCAGATGTGACTGTTGAGTCCATATAATGGTGCTTGTTTGTATGTTTTCAGCACTGACTGTTTGGGACTGGACAACTGACTGCTGTGCTCTTCCCTGGGAAGAACCACCTCTCCCTCCCACTGCCAGCTTTCCTCGGTCGCCTGTAGTTCTTTGTGTAGGGTTGACGCCTCTTGGGCTGTTCACTGTGTGGTTTAGCATGGCTGTTGCTGTCATCCTTGTTCAGCTCACATTTGGGCAGTCATGTGGTGAGACTTTACTGATATCTACTAGGAAACACAACCTCATGGCAAAGTCCTCGATCCTCTGCCTTTTACAATCGTTCCACCCCTCTAAAACTTTTTCAATGAAAAATTAAAAAGTAGATGGCAACTTCAATGGGAATGAGCAGTATAAAAAGAAAAAAAAAAACCTGCTGAATGAAGTTTACAGTTTTGGAACTATGCAAGGTTTTTGCTGCCAGAGGCTTGCCAGAAATGTGTAAAATGAACTACATTAGCAGTGTAAATCAGGGTGCAGTACGTGAATCAAAGAACTTGGAGGAAATACATTGATATTTTACCACAGTTTTATTTAGAGGGAGAAATAATGGGTAGAGTTTCTCCGTCTTTCCCAGATTATCTAAACTGGGTTCTGAAGGGATGAGCTGATCAAAGAGGCAGAGAAAATGAAATTACTTATCCTGAGCTACAGGCAAAATGTGATTTTTGTTTGTTTCCTCATTTCTCTAGTACCGTAAAGTCAGGACTTCCCATTTATCTCCATGGAAGGGTTTTTGTTGTGGTCATTTTGTTTTGTTTTGTTTTGTTTGCATTGTTTGTTTGTTTGTGAGTGAGTGGAAGTTGGGGGCGACTTTGTAGACACTTTTGTTAGTTCTCTCCTCCCGCCGTATAGGTGCCAGGGATCCAGTTTAGGTCATCAGGCTTGGTGCAGGCACCTTTGCCCACCGAGTCATCTCACCAGTCCAGTTTTTAATTTCACATAGTGCTAGAGACAGGTTCCCTCTGGTCTTCCTATTGAACCAGGAGTGGAGCCAACCCAGGTACCAGCAGAAGCTGATTCTTCCATCAGTGAGCACTGTGTGGTATTTTGATGTCAGGGGTGTGGTCCAAGTGATACATACATTAATCAGAATGGATTGATAATGGTGACTAGAAGTAGAAGACCACATAGTTGATCCCTTCTATAACCTAAACTGCCTGAGTTTTCTACTGTCCTTTCCTGTCTGCTGTCCATGAGCATCTGTTTTATGCCCCTTCATAGATCACACTCTGTCTTCCTAGTCCCCCAACATTTCAAAGGTTGTTGACTGGAATGGTGGCAATGCTCAGCGTTCCAGAGAAGCATCATGAGTGGAAGTCATAGTTACCATGACACCAGCCTCTCTTCTCTCAGCCTCTTCCTGTCCCTCTTGTATTCTTTCTTATAATTAACTGTCATTTACTCCATGGTGCCATTCATACACCAGGATTGGCTGTAGTGTTTATCCTGTTCCTTCATTTGCTTTATGGAAGTAGTCTCTGAGTTCTGCTTTATGATCTCATAATTCTCACTGAGTTACCCAAATACCCCAAACCCTCCATTTGCAATCATGGACATTACCATTCTCTTTCCTATTACAGCCAAATCTGAGCATGTCACTCCCTGCTTAAATAATCTGAGAGTGCTGCAGAATAATTCAAACCAGTTAGCTTAACATTGAGGCTTTGCCTATACCTCTATATCCTTCTGCCCCTTCTCTTACACTGTGACATTGCCTAGCTTCTTTCAGACCTTAATTTCATCATCTGTAAAATGGGGATAATAGTTAGTTCCTATTGCATAGAGTATAATAAAACCCTTCAAAACTGTTTTGTGCCTCCTTACGTTTGCACACATTGATTTTGTTTTATTGTTGCTGCTTGTTTGTTCATTTTTGTTTTTACATACACTGCTCTTTCCAGTTGACTAGTTTCTACTTACCAACATTCATGTCAAAGAGCCAAATACTGAACCAAATACTACCATTCCCTTGTGTTCCAACTTCCCATGTGTCACAGTTAGGGTCTCTATTGCTGTGAAGAGACACCATGACCACAGCAACTCAACATTTCACTGGGGTGGCTCACTTACTCTTCATTTTCATCATGGTGGGGAACATGGAGACGTGCAGGCAGACATTGGTGCTGTCAAAGTCACTGAGAGTCCTACATCTTGCAGGCAACAGGAAGTGGTCTGAGACACTGGGTGGTATCCTGAGCGTAGGAAACCTCAAAGCCCGCCCCCACAGTGACACACTTCCTCCAACAAGGCCACACTCATTCCAACAAAGCCACACCTCCTATTAGTGCCACTCCCTCTGAGATTATGGGGGCCAATTGCATTCAAACTACCACACCGTGTGTATCTCACCTGTCCGTTTCTCTGTCTCTGGTGACTGGCTCACCTGGCTTAGTGCTGTCTCTGCCAGTAACTAGCTGGGAGAAGTTGGGCAAATCACTGCCCCTTTGTCATTCTCTCATTTCCATGAAGGGGTGTAGGACAAATGAGCTCAGACGTTCCCGGCCATGTTGAAGTGATCATCTTCTGGCAGTGAGAAAAAAACAGCATGGTAGCCTTAGGAAGTTGTAGAAAATAGGAAATAGTATATACTTCCTGTTTTTTTCTTTCTTGTCTCTGTCTTTTAGAGGTTATTTTCTTCTGAGAAAGTCATTCACAAGGACTATGGTCTCCCGAACCCCAGCTGGAGCAAGGACCTAAGACTCCTCTTTGACCAGTTCATGAAGAAATGTGAAGATGGTTCCTGGAAACGTTTGCCTTCGTACAGACAAAATCCTATTCAAATCTTTAAAGAATTTCAAACCCGTTTTGTTGGTAAGAACAGCCACTTTCCCATAAATAATATTTGAACATCAATGTAAAGTGTAACAGACTGAAGCACTAATTATTACTTAAAGCGAAGGAAGAGCCAGACATGGTAATTCTTCCATGTCTAGAATTCCTCTCAGTAGGCTGAGGCAGGAAGATCATGAGCTCAAAGCCAGCTGGGGTCACATAGCAAGTTCATGACCATCTTGGGCTACATAGTGAGACCCCTTTTCAGGGTGGTGAGGAAGAAAAAAAGGGGGGGTGGGAAGCAAGGAGGGGTTGAAGGGGAGAGAAAGGAAAGAAGGGAAATGGGAAGGAGATTAGGGAGAAGGGGAAAAGGGAAAAAAATAGTACTGGGGGTTCTATCGTCCCTAGTTTTTTTTTTGTTTGTTTGTTTGTTTGTTTGTTTTGTTTTGTTTTGTTTTCCGAGACAGGGTTTCTCTGTGTAACTTTGCACCTTTCCTGGATCTTACTCTGTAGCCCAGGCCAGCCTTGAACTCACAGAGATCCACCTGCCTCTGCCTCCTGAGTGCTGGGATTAAAGGTGTGCGCCACCACCGCCCGGCCGTCCCTAGTTTTATAGGCAAGAAATCTCACTAAATTTTGTAAATTGTGGGAGAACATAAAACATATTATCAAAAATAAGATAATCCCAACCTGGCATCTTGAAGCTGATATCAACAATCTTTCTCTTTATCTCAAACTCTGGCTCCTTCTCTTTGAGAAGATCAGAACACTTGAATTACCCTCTGTCATAGTGAGGGTTACTATTGCTGTGATGAAACACCATGACCAAAAGCAAGCTGGGGAGGAAAGGGTTTATCTGGCTCACACTTCCACATTGTAGTCCACCACTGAAGGAAGTCAGGACAGGCACTCAGGAGGGCCTGGAACTTGGAGACAGGAGCAGAGGCCATGGAGGGGTGCTGCCTATTGGCTTGCTCCCCACGGCTTGCCAGTCTGTTTTCCTATAGAACCACCGCCCAGGGGTGGCATCATCCATGATGGGCTGGGCCTTCCCCCATCAATCACTAATTAAGAAAATGCCTTACAGCCACATCTTACAGGCATTTCCGCAATTGAGGCTCCCTCCTCTCTGATGACTCTAGCTTATGACAAGTTGACATAATAGCTTGTGTCAAGTTGACATAAACTAGCCAGCACACCCTCTAGTCTCTCAGACTTTAAGCCCAAAGACAACCTACCGCATACCCAACACTCACAAATTACACTTCCTGTCATTCTGGGGTTTTGTTTGTTTCTTTGTTTTAATTTTTAACACACTTTGTATTAAATAACTATTTTAGTTAATTCTTTGAGAGTTTTATACAATATTTGATGACTTCTAATTAGCCCTTAATGTTTCTTGACAGCCTGTCTCCTGTTTTCCTAGTCTATTGACTCTCCTGCTCTTCTGGATGCCTGCTCCTGACTTTCTTTCTACTCACACCTCTAATTCTTTCCCATCTCACTCTCAGCAGGTCTTGCTCCCTGTTTCACTAATAAAAGCCAGCAGAAGAGCCTTTCCAAGCTCTCACCACCTCTTGTCCCCTCCTCTCTATACCTGAGCTTGATCTGCTTCTATGCTGCATGAACTAACCATGAATAACTTTGTGCACCCTCTTCACTTCCCTTGGCCTGCTCGTGATGTTGCTCCCGGCCACATCTTTCTCAGCAGCAGACAGACCTGCCACAACTGCATTAGTCATCCTCATCTCTCAGGAACACTCCAACATACCACCATCAGACTCTCATAGAGTGTACCCATTTCTCAGTACATAATACTCTTTATCATTGTAATCCCATTCGATCTCATGGCCTTAGGAGCCATTAAAAAGCTGATCATTTCTCAATTTAATCATTCGAACTTAGTGTCCTGGCCTGCTTTCGTTGCTGTAAACACCATGACTTAAAGCTACTTGAGGAGGAAAGGATTAATTTTATGTTTGCTGCTTACAAACCAGTCGTAAAGGGAAGCAGGAACTGTAGCAGAAGCCACAGAGGAAGGCTGCTTTCTGACTTACTCTGGATGGCTTGTTCAGCCTGTTTTGTTATATCACCCAGGACCTAGGAGTGCCACCGCCCACAGTGGGCTGGGCTCTCCCAAACCAATCACTTATCAGGAAGATGTCCTTCAAGCTTGACTATTGGCAGTGTGATGGAGGCTGTCCCTCAGTTAAGGGTCCCTCTTCCCGGATGACTTTAGCTTGTGTCAAATTGACAGAAGTACTAACTACCACACTTAGCTTCATACATGTTTAGATTGAAATTCTGGTTCTACACAGCATAGAAAACTGTGAGCTTGGCAAAGTGCTTTACCTTTGCCTGTCTCAGTGTTCTCATGGCTGAAGGACTAAATGAGACAGAAGTCAAATTGCTTTAACCAACAATAGTTGGTCATTTTCAGGCTTCTATTTAGATTCTCCAGTTTAAAGCCAAGAATTATCCTATCTTATCAATAAAGGAAAAAATTAACTTTTAGGCAAGTCACATTATTAAATTTTAACTATTAAATTACTTAAAAGTAAATTTTAATGCTGGGTATGGTAGAGGATGTCTATAGTTTGAGTACTCAGGTGACTCAGACAGGAGGATGAGCCTTTGAGGCCATCCTGGACTACACAGTGAGACCCTGTTCTAACTGAAACCAATCCCCACCCCAGTCCACAGGACTAACTTTTTTAGAGAACTTGACTAGTGTGCACAGAGCCCTGGGTCTGATCCCTAGCACTATAAAAATAGTGTTGTTTTAAATTAAAATTATTCTAACATCACACAGTTCATTGAATGCCCTTAACCTGATACAACCTGGCCCCCGCCTGCTCAGCTTTGCTGGGATGATCTATGCATGGAAATTATTACCAATCTACATGCCAGTTTGGGTGGCCGTTGTCCATTTTAGAGTATAAAGTTGGTCCTCTCACCCCTTGTGTCTCCGTCAAAGCCCTCCTCCCACCAAGAATGCCAGTCTCCTGTTGTTCCTTTACAGCCTTCCGCGCTATCCAGTCTTGGGCTTTAACCCAAATATGAAACCCCGGGAATCTTGTCAAATGGGGATAGAAGCCCAAATTCTATTACAAATTTGTTTTGCTTATTTTTCTCTTTTTTTGTGAGATACCTCACCATTTGATAATCTTAACCAGAAATGTTGCACTCTTAAGCTGATTTCAGGAGCCACAATGGTTCTAACTCAAAGGTGGTGATTTATTGGGATGAACTAGCTGTTTCTAATTCAGGATAACGGTGTAAATTCACATCTGCCAGGAAAACTATTTCCTTACATTATTCATTCTCGTTAAAGTCCATTTAAACTAGACTTATGCCCAGAAGAATTTCTGTCTGCACCTCACTTTTTCACTCAGTTTCCTAGCATTCACTAATTCCCATGTGTGTGTTGGTACTTTGATTTTTTACTCTGTCCATGTATGTTTACATGTATGTGTTTGCTATTCTAGAGAGTTTATGTTCTGTTATAGTCTGTTCAGGTTTTTCTTGGTTTTGTTTAGTTTGTTTTGAGACAGGGTTTCATGAAGTCCAGACTGGCCTCAAACTCACCAAATAGCCTTGAACTTCTAATCTTTCTGCTTCTACCTCCCAAGTGCCAATATTATAGTCATGCACTACCACACCCTGTCTTATGTGGTGCTGGGGCTTGGGAACCCAGGGCTTTGTGCCCGCTGGGCAAGCACTCTGCTAATTAAACTACATCCTTAGTCGCTGTACTGTTTCTGGTGACCTTTCCATTCCTGTCTTGGGCATTTTGATCAGCTATCCATCCACATATGATTTTATCAGGGTACGGGATTAGTTCTGTCGTGGCGTTTTTCTTATATCTGTTTTTTGCCCTCCTGTCTCCATACCCCTATTTCTTTACAGACCCCGGGTCTATTACGAAAGAAGAACAAATGTCGAAGGCCCAGCAGTTCAGCAGAAGCTTAGAGGAAGGCCTGGGCTTTGAGTATGTGATGTTCTATAATAAAGGGGAGAAGAGGATGGTTTGCTTGTTTCAAGGAGGTCTTCACCTGCAAGGGGTACCTGGGTAAGTACTGTCCTAGCAGCATGGAGCTGAAAGAATTTTATTCTCACATATCCAGGGACTACAAAGACAACATTAAAATGGCAATACAGATACATATTTATTGATATAAAAAGATGTTTATAACATACTATTGAATGTTATCTATATTGGTTAAATTTTAAAATTTTAATATAATATTAAATGATGCATATAATATATTATTATAGGACATAGAGCAACAGAGTATAATGAACACATTTACAGTGGTTTGGCCATGACTTGATGGTAGTACTAAGGGCCTTAAGGTTTCTTCCTTCTACTTATCTTCACTTACTGAACTTTAAAGATTCCTTTTATTGTTACTTTAAACTGTGTGTGTGTATGTGCGTGTGTGTGTGTGCGTGTGTGTGTGTGTGTGTGTGTGTGTGTGTGTGTGCACATATGAGCGCAGGTGCCCAAGGAATCTGGAGGTGTCAGATCCACCTGGAGCTGGAGTTGCAGGTGGTTGTGAGCCACCCAACATGGGTACTGGGAACTGAATTTGGGTGCTCTTAACTGCTAACATGGCTCCAGCCCCACTTTCTAAACTTTTAAACAAGGAATATGTATATATACAAGCATAATGTTTCTTAATTAAATTTTAGCTTTTTCATGCTATAATATGATTTTCTACTATGCTCCAGTTTTATTACAAGTATCCTTTCTGCTATGAACAAAGTTAAGGATATGGCTATTATTTAACATTAAATACACTGAACATGAGGTAAATGTTATAAGACACTTGAATAATTGATATCTTGAGAGGCTGTTTCGTGAACTTCTGAAACGTTCTCTTCTGCTGCCGCTGTGACTAGATTCATTCACGGAGGTGCCATTGCAACCATCATTGATATCACTACTGGCATGTGTGCACTTGCCGAGGGAGTTGCCATGACTGCCAACCTCAACATCGACTATAAAAAGTAAGTCTGTGATAATTCCCCTTATGTTCTGAAGTCAGATTCTCCAGCAGCAGATCCTGAATCAAGGCCTATGTCCGTTACTATCAAGGAAGTGCTCCCAAAGGACTAGCAAGGGAGATGGAGAAGCATGGGAGTGAAGGAGCCACCAAGCCTGAGCTCTCAAAGTTCTGTAAAGAGCAGTGTCAGCCAGACTGCACAAAGAAATTAGGGAAGAGAAATTCATGCTTCAAAATCATCCCTTCCATCAGCAAGAAAGCTGGAATCTACGCCGTTATAGATGGGGACTGCACTGGCTCTCTGTGTTTGAGTAAAGCATCATCTAGGGAAATAATTTATCTTTATTTCTTATTGACTTGTATATATGTGAGAGAAGGTACATGCCATGTTGTATAGAGAGTCGGAGGACAACCTGTAGGAGTCAGCTGTCTTCCTTCTAACATGTAGATACCACGGAGTAAGCACAAGCCATCAGGCTCAGCAGCAAGTGCCCCGACTAGCTGAGCATCTCATGGGCCTGTGGAAATACTTTTCTTAAGTTATAAAAAATATTCAATAAGATCTAGATGGAGCCCAAATATTCCCTATATGTTAAAAAAAAGAAAAGGATTTCTCATAACTTCTCATAACATATTTCTCATAACAGAGAAATAGAATGGAAATAAGATGAGTTTGATTTGCATCAAAAGCACAGTTCATTCAGCATGATCTTCACCATCCAGCTACAGTCCTACACCAAACAACAGAAGAACTTCTAGCAAGGAATAAAGAATGAACTGTAGGACAGAAAAAGAGTGTTAGGACAAAGGCTTCAAAATAGGAAGTCTCCAAGGGAGGTTTTAATAGAATATGTAAGTTACGAAACATCTCTTTACATTTCACAAAAGCTATGTTACTTGAGCACTAGTTTTTGGAAGCCATGCTTCACAGATGATAGTTTCTTGTCTGTAGATAATATTTAGGTGTTTTGTACTAAGGTTATCCTATAGAAAAGTTTATTTCAGAGGTCAGCAAACATTTTCTGTTGATATTTTATATTTGTGGTCTGTGACACAGCTTTTCAACCCAGCCATGGAAGCACAGAAGCAGCTATAGATAGTGAATAATGATAGCTGTGTTCCAATAAAACTTCATCTATAAAAAGCAGTAGCCAGTGGGCTGTAGTTTGCCAAACCCTGGACTGTTTACCCAGAAGAGGTCCAGTTAGGAAAGAGACAGAGCTACTTGTCTTCTTTTGTAGTTCTCTCTGCCCCTTACCTTCCCTCAAATAAAAACAGAGATTTTTGCTGGGTGGTGGCACATGCCTTTAATCCCAGCACTCGGGAGGCAGATGGATCTCTGTGAGTTCAAGGCCAGCCTGGTCTACAGAGTGAGATCCAGGACAAGCACCAAAACTACATGAAGAAACCCAGTCTCAAAAAGAAAAGGAAAGAAACTAACTATTAGTTAGCTATTATAACTTCTTTATTTATTATAACTATTTATAGTTAGCTATTCTAACTTCTTCCTCTCTAGTGGCCAATAATGGTAACTTCAAATTAAAATTATACAAGATTGAAATTTATCATCTAAAAACAGTCGAGAAAGGGTGTCCTAAACCCCTCAGGCTCCCATAGATGTGGGTCTACATCCATTCTTTTGCATATAAATATGCAATTTTTTCATTTGTTAAAGAGACTGTATTTTGTCCATTGTGTATTCTTGACACCCTGTCTGTGAGATTGGGAAGATTACTCAGTTGGTAAAGTTATTGCTGTGCATGCATGAGAGTCTGAGCTCAGAACCCCAGCACCCACTTTTTAAAAGTTAGGCATAGTATCACATGACTGCAGTTACAGTGCTGGGGAGGAGAAGGTAGGAAGATTCCGGGGGGCTTGCTGACCAGACAGTCTAGCAAGGCAGTGAACTCTAGGTTCAGTAAGACCCTGGCTCAAAAAATGAAATAGAGAGTGACTGAGAAAGACACCAGTCAGTGGCCTCCGTTTTCTTCCTGCAGTCACTCACACTCAAATATGTACACCACACAGGAACAGTAGACCGTATATGAGTGGGTTTGCTTCTGAACCCTTTGTTCTGTTCCATTGATTTATATAATCTGTCTTTATGCCAATACTGTGTTATATTCTCTGGTCTTGTAATGTATTCTGAGATCAAGAAATACTATATTCCAGCTTTCTTCTTTCTCAAGATTGCTCTAATGGGATTGGTTTTGTTCCCACACAAGTCACAGAATTGCCTTTTTAATTCTACAAAAAAAAAAAAAAAAAAGCCACTAGGATTTTATGAGGGTTGCAGCCTTTTTACTTGTAAAAAGCAAAAACCTCACCTTAGCCATCTCAATTTCCAGCCAGTCAATCTATTTGAACTACTCCCTTGTCTCTAAGTACACTGAGATGGACGCAACAGCTCTGAACTGGTGGAGCTGAAAGGGGCCGTGTCTGAGCCCACAGCCACCTCATGACATAGCAGGCCAGAAGCTCTCCATTGGACTTCCTGATGCTTTTATATAGCAAAAAAGAGATACTCAAGGACATTCTTCCTTCAACATGAGCATATTCTGCATCAAATGCATGCATACATGCATACATACATAAGTGTGAGTACAGGCTGGAGAGACAGCTCAGCAGTTATACCCATGCTGGGTAGCTCACAACCACCAGGGGCTCTGACATCCTCTTTTGGCCTCCATAGGCACCTTTACATACATAGCATACACATACACTTATATAGACATATACACAGAAACACAGGATAAACGTAAATTTTTAAAAAGTATCAGCAAAAACAATAAATAACAAATTTAGATCCTCAACGACTTTAGATATCTTTATGGGATAATCAAATGCATACTACCTTGTAAGATGCTTAAAGAAAATAAAAGAAAAAAATCACAAAAAAGAGAAAATAAAAAGAAACTAAAGATTATTAATTAGATTTACTGTGGAATTTAATAGAATTCTTATGTAAAGGTGTAATTATTTTAAAAAAAAAAAACAAAGAGTCTATTTAAGTGCAACTGAAAGTGACCAGAAATGTAGAGCTAAAGAAATTACCGTATAGACACAATGCCCATGAAATTCAAAACCTTTTCTTTGAATCTATTTAGAAATTCAAGCCAGGTGATAGTGATGCACAGCTTTACTCCCAGTACTCGGAAGGCACAGATCTCTTAAGTTCAAGGCCAGCCTGGTCTACAGAGTGAGTTCCAGGATAGCCAGGGCTACACAGAGAAACTCTGTCTCAAAAAAAAAAGAAGGAAGGAAGGAAGACTCAAAACCACTGCCTGAGCTTTCTTTTCATTTTCCTGTTGTAACTGCCTCACCTTGTGGCATGTCTGTATATCACTGCCACATGAAGGTTCTGAAAGCGAATCCTTCGTGCTTGGGAAAATCCCTCTTTAATGCTAGTCCACTACAGTTATTTAAAGCAGAGCTTTGCTCCTCCTCTTTAAAGAAAAAGAAGAATGGTTGGAGGCATCCCTAGCTATGTGGCTTTTGTCACCCTAATGGTTTACATTTTGTTCCTTCTCTACCTTTCAGAAGTTCAGATCAATGTGTAGCAGTTGGTTTCACACTCAGGAAGCTTGCTCCTCTAAAATGTACAATTAAATCCTGCCCTGTGTTTTCAATGAAAATTAACTTACGTCCTTTATAATCTTGTGGTTTTTATAATCACTTCTCACTACAAGATAGTTTCTTCTTGGTTAAGATTTATTCCAGATTCCATTCAACAGGCCTGTATGCTCCATGGTGGTGGTCAGCATTACTCCCCGACTCCATTATTTCAATGAGTTATTCAAGTATATCCCACAATTTTATTAACATGCCCGTGGCAGTCAAATCAGTGGTAGATATACCAAGCTCAAATGGCAAAAGGAGAAGCAGAGTTCCAGTCAGACTGACATGGATTCAGTTTGATATAGCATTGGCTACTCTCTGACCCTCAGATGGTTCATCCAATAAGAGATGAGAACACTTTTTCTAGAAGGGTGTTAGGACTACTGATGTATTCAGAGATGACAATTTAATATGTTGAATAGTGGCTTGGAATCACTTTAAGAAGGAAGAGAGAAAGAGATGCTTTGAATCCAATGTAGAGAGGAAAGGAGTTGAGATTTAAAGGGAACAAAAAGGGATCAAAAAGGAATCAAAGCTCTAATAAGAACCCCGGAGCAGTGGGAAAAAATTGGCTTTAAAAAATGCTGGGTGAGTATATTCTGGTCTAGAATGAAAGAACAACACAAATCCACAGAAAATACAGTAACCGTCCATCAGGATAAATAACAGTAAGTCTGTACAGCTAGCCTAGAGAAGTTATAGAGCTCTTAAAAGCATCAGAGACAAAAGAGCATCCCTAAGCGAGCTGTTTTGGAAGCAAGAGGGCGCCATTATCCTAGCAATAAACCTCCCCACAGCAGCAGCAGAGACTCAGCGGTGAACTAGGCCAGTCTAGAACCATGCTCCCAGCATGCTGAAGTTCAGAGGGCAAAGTCAAGTTTTCACTGAACCAAAACTTGAGAAAGGTTATGGAAAAATAGGACAATGCCCATGGAACATATCGAAGACTGCCACAGACGGAAGGACCGCAGTGACAGAGTGGCCAGAGGCAGGGTGACAGCAAAGGCAGTGAGCAGATAAATGGTGCGTGTGCAGAGCATGGGTCCCAGCAGCAAGGCTGATGTCTGTATCCCGGAGAACAGCAAGAAGCTGAAACAATGACAGAGCTGGGGAGAAGGCAAACAGAATCCCTTGTGTTTTTCAGTAGGGAGGAGATTAAAATGAGTGATCATTAATAGAGAAAGCAGTAGAAAAGGACAAAGAGGAAAAAGTCAATTTTTAAAACAAGGGGGAAAAAGTTCAGAAATGTGAATCAAATAGGAAGCAAAGTAAGACAGTGCAGCAAACAGTCAGTATACTGACTGACCAGACAGTCAGTCCAAGACAGGTCATAAAACTGAGTCTAATGTAAAAAGCTGGGAAATATGTGAGACATTTGTAAGTTTTTTGTTTGTTTGTTTTTGCTTTTAAAACACGTCTCTCTATATGGCCCTGGCTGGTCTAGGATACCATATATAGACCAGGCTGGCCTTGAACTCACAAAGATCCTCCAGCCTCTGCCTCCTGAGTGCTGGGATCAAAGTTTGCACCACTGTACCTAGCCTGATACAGAAAAGTTTTAAAGAAAGGAAAATACGTGAGACAAAAGCCAACCAGAAGAAAACTGAGATCAGCAAAAAAATCAATTTGTACCTAAAATGGGTAGTAGTAGGTACAGAGAAAACAGCTTCAAAATAAAGAGTCAGTCTGGGCGTGGCAGGAATAGCTCCTACCTTAGCAAGGCAGGAGAGAACTCCCAAAGTTGTCCTCTGACCTCCCTTGCCAGCATTCCCGGTGAAACATACATGTCGGCCCTTACACATTTAACACATATAAATTAAGTAGATAAACAAATAAAGAAGTTGGGGGGGGCTGGGTAGATGGGTCAGAGGTTAAGAGCACTTACTGTTCTTGCAGAGGATCCGAGTTCAGTTCCCAGCACTCACATTAGGTACACTATCTGTAGCTCCAGGTCCAGGGGATTTAGTGTCCTCTTCTGGCTTCTCTGGGGAATTGCACTCACCTGCACATACTGTCACACAGATAAACAAACATAATTTTAAGATCTTAAAAAGAAACTTTAAAAAAAGAAAAAGAGATGCTGAACAGGTAAGAACACCAGATATCCCCAGGACCTTGACGAATTTGGATAGACACCAATAGAAGAGCAAAGCCTGATGTCTATATCAACGGGGTCAGGAAAAGCTAATGGAATGGAATGTTAAAAGGGAATGGGAGGGAAGGCTGGGCCAGGGAGCAATCACAGTGACAATTTCCTTGTGTCTTAGAGTCCCTTCATCCACATGGTGGTGCTGTAGGAACACAGGACATTTCCATGTTCTACCTTTTGCATCAACCAACAGAACTCTGACCTTCAAAAAAAGTTCTTTTGCATTGTGGTACTCTAGCTCCAGGATTCCCCAAATGACTAGCCACTAGTCACATGTAGCTATTTAAATCCAAGTATAAGTTAATTAAAATGAAATAAATTATAAGATTTAGTTTCTCATTTACACTAGCCACATTTCAGGTGATCAGTAGGCACATGTAACTACCACATTAGAACCTCAGCTCTGGGACCTTTATATCATCATAGCACTGGTTTAGAATAATAAGGCTGTCACCAGACAAGTACTCTAAAAAGAAGTAGATAAGAAAATTGTTAATTATATGTATGTATTTATTATGTCTAGAGTGGGGTACAAGTGTACCATAGCATGCATGTGGAGGTCAGAGGCCAACTTGTAGGGTCTCCCTCCATGCAGGTCCCAGGGATTGAACTCAGGCCATCAGGCTTGGCTGCTAGAGTCTTTACCTACTGAGCCATCTAACTGGCCCAGGAAATTTTGAAAATAGCAGAGACGCTGACAAGGACTATTCCATGGCCCTGTTTTCACTTCTTTCTGCTACAGCATCAGACTAGGCTCTGGATCTCCAAGTGGGAAAGTCTGCCAAACAGCTGGAATCCCTAGTGATCTCTGAACTGAAGCCCAGAAGGGCAGTCTGGGACCATATGCCCAAGAGTGTGGGGGGAAGGAAGCCGGAGGGAGAGGAGACACTGTTGGTGTCCGAGCCCTTAAGGAACGTTCCAGCTAAGTGGCCAGCACTCACTAGCACAGGGTATGTATCCACCCTACCGTGCACCTGATGGCCTTTTTTCTCCCTTCTGCAGACCTATCCCCCTTTGTTCTGTTGTGGTGGTAAACAGCAAACTTAGTAAGACTGAAGGAAGGAAACTTTTTATTTCCTGTGATATCCAGAGTATTGATGAGAAGACTTTATACACATCGGCAACAGGTGAGAAGCTGCGCTGTCTCCGGGAGGTTGGCCTGGGTTAGGGTTTGGAGTTGGGTTTGGTTTGAGTGTTTGTTTGAAACAAGCTTTCATGTAGCCTGGGATGGCCTTAAAATTGCTATGCAGTAAAGGATGACCCTGAGCTGATCCTCCTGCCTCTACTTCCTGAGAACTAGAATGACAAGCTTGAGTCATCCCGCCACACCTGGCTTAGGTTGGTTGGGTATTGGTTTTTTTGTGGGAGGGTTTTTAGGGGGGGTTGGGGGGTTAGGGGTGTCAGTGCTGGATCAAACCCCAAGGCTTTGTACATACTAGGCAAGCACCCTGTCGCTGAGCTACATACCCAGCCCCATGGCTAAGGACATCTTACATACTGCTAGTGAAGGACCTATTAGCCAATATCCATTCCAATTGGAGGTGAGATAACATTTGATCTAATTCAGAACTCTATCTCATAGGTAACATAGGGGGTGCTATGGTTAAAGTATTGGTGCATCCCTCACTTCAACTGCAAAAGAAGTTTCAGTGGAAAACTGGCTAAAGAACTACAGTTCTTCCCTAATGTATACCATAAAAATACTGTAGACTGGTTTAGTACCATAGGCAAAAGTGAGGAAAGTCTGATGTGAAGCAAGCTCATTAACATACACTGGGTGAGAACCACAGCGGTCAGGGCAGAAGTCCTTCCATTTCTTCCCTCCCCTCCCCTTCCCTTGCACTTGCCTCCTTCCTCTCCTCCCTCCCTGTATTTATTCTAAGAGCCATTATGTAGACTTGATGTGGTAAGCCCAGGGACATGGAGGCACACACACACACCAGGAAGAGCAGCAACAGTGGCCAGCAGCGTCAGAGTCTGGACAGGATAAGGAGGGTATATGCACAAGGGAGTAGCCCACCACAGGATGCCAGAGCCCAAGGAAGGTGTCCCTGGAGCATGACAGCAGTGATCGAAGCAGGCTCACTCTGACATGCAGTCATAGGTATGGGGAAAGTAACAGTTAAATCCTGTGGTTGCACGGGAGACACTCACTGGACATGTGTGTTTTCCCATCTGTTGTTCTTGCAAATAGTATAATACCTTTTGAAAAATCATTTTATGCATACTTTGCTAAGTTATTCTCTAATAGTTTAGAGAGAGAGATACCTTTGTGCCAATCTCACAGTTTTTCTATAAGCTTGAAATTGTTTCAGAGTAAAAAAAATATGAAATGGGAGGAAAGGCAAATGTCTACAGATTATTTGCATGAGCATAGACCAGCTCTTGAAAGGAGCATGGGTGACTGTTCTGGAAAAGGGGACTGGGTGGGCAGTTCACTGTAGTTGCTTTGTACATCCTGAGAGTAAAGACACAGGACATGATTACCAGGAATGGAACTGAATTTTATGGGTCCCAAAACTTAAAAGAAGCCCAATTTAACAAAAAAGAAAGAAAGAAAGAAAGAAAGAAAGAAAGAAAGAAAGAA
>CABHPH010132115.1:29127-49381 GCA_902168325.1 Peromyscus nudipes | reverse complement strand
AAAGAAAGAAAGAAAAAAAAAGAATTCAACATTTGGTATAAACATGAAAACTTAGTTAGGATGTGAAAAGAAACCACAACTTATTTCTGCTGACTTAGAGATGCAGGTTCCTTCCTGCTGAGATCTCTATAGGCAGCTTGCCAGAAATCTCACCTAGAAATGTCTCCTGTTTGTGCTTTGAGCAATGCATCCAACAGGGACTTTGCAGGGCCCTGGAAGCCTCGGCTTCAGATGCACACATAGCTTACACAGCACTAGCTACATTTTCATTTTTTATTTAGTGCACCTCAGATGTACATGTTTATTACTAATCGTAATTCTTGAGTTATGACGTGATCCTCACTGGTATATAACCGTTCATCTTTTATTTATTCATCTACTAAACTTAATAATAAATAATACCCTAGGGCCAACCACCAAGCAGGAACCAGGCTCTTATCATATTTTATCTCTACATAACTGCTGTCCTCATCTTTTCTTCTTGCTTAATGATAACTCTGATCTTGGATTTAATAGCTTGCATTATTTTGTAGCTTCTAGCTTTTATTTTTTTAAATTTCCTTAAGGATGGTTGAGCATGCATGGTGTGGGGGCACACACCTTTAGCCCCAGCAATCAGAGGCAGGTGGATCTCTGTGAGTTTGAGGCCAGCCTAGTCTACAGAGTGAGTTCCAAGACAGCCAGGGCTACACAGAGAAACCCTGTCTCAAAAAAAAAAAAAAAAAATAGTTGAGTAAAATGGTTCATACCCATAATCCCTGCATTAGGGAGTCTGAGGCAGGGGGATTGTGAGTTTGAGGCCAGCATGAGCTATATAGTAAGACTGTCCCTCAAAAAAAGAAAAGAATACCATACATCTAAGGGAAGTATTCTTTAGTTGTTCCTTTTTAACTTTGTAGAAAAGAGATTGTGGCTGGTGACTTTTTCTGGGTTTGGTTTTCACTGAATTGTATGTTGCTGAGATTCATCCACGTTCTGGGCTGTGTTGTTCTCTAATTTCTGTTTCCGAGTAATACTCCATGAGCCACACACTGCTTTGACGTTGCTTGTCTGATCATGGGCTCTGCTCCTGCTGTGCGTGTTCTTGCTGGTGTCCTCTGCAAGGCAGGACTTGGCATCCGCTCAGCAGCAGAGTCTCTGGCTATCGGGTATGTCTGTGCTCAGCTCTGCACGGGAGCCCACCTCGTCCTCAAAACCTGCCCCCAAATGTACGACACTCTTTTGACCCCTGTCTTCTCTAGCAGTTGACAGTCAGCTTCCTCAATTTTTTACTAATAAAAGGTTTTTAAATGGAATCTTTTTTTTCCCCTTTTGAGACAAGATCTCATTATGTAGCCCAGGCTGGCCTCAAACTCACAGAGCTCCACCTGCCTCTGCCTCGACTAAAATGGGATCTTAATGTCATTTAGATTTCATTTCCCAGGTAACCTGTAGAGTTCTTCATGTGTTCACTGACCATATTTGTTTCCCATTCTGTGAAATTCCCATTGGTTCGTCTTTCCTTTTTTCTTGTTTTTACAAATTTGTAGGAATTCTTTAGTTAGTTTAGGTTAAGCCTGTGTTGGCTAGGTAGAAACTACATACATCTTTCAGTGTGGAAGATGGTTTTATTTGCTTTAAAGCATCTGTTTTTAATGCCAATGGAGTCACATTTAGTATTTTTTTTCCCTTTTCAAACTCTGTTTAAGAAATCCACTTTCACTGGGCGGTGGTGGCACATGCCTTTAATCCCAGCACTCGGGAGGCAGAGCCAGGCAGATCTCTGTGAGTTCGAGGTCAGCCTGGTCTACAGAGAGAGATCCAGGACAGGCACCAAAACTACACAGAGAAACCCTGTCTTGGGAGAAAAAAAAAATCCACTTTCCCCCTAAGCGTCAGCTTTTCACAAGAACAATGGGTAGGGGAGCAGGAAGGTGGCATTAGTGGTCTAAATCCAGTCAGTTTGCAGCTCCATTCCAAGTCTTTCTAGTCTAGATTGCTTCTGATGCTGTGGTAAAACACTCTGACCAAATGCAGTGTAGAGAAAGAAAAGGTTTGTTTCAGCTTACACTTCAGTTCACAGTCCACCAATGAGGGAAGTCAGGGCAAGAACTCAGGACAGAAACCATAGAGGGACACTGCTTCAGTAAGCAGGCTCATGCCTAGCCTTAGACAGCCCAGAGCTACTTGCTTCCATAGACCAATCTGATATGAGCAATCCCTCAATTGAGACACCCTTCTCGGGTACCAAGACTGTCAGGTTGGCAGTTAAAGCTTATTAGCAGGCTCACTAAACCTTCCTTATCAGTTGACTGAGTTGTAAACTTCTCATTTCCTGGCTTCCTCTTGATAGAAGTATTTATGAATCATGAAGTAGTAGAGGACCTGGAAGAGGTGAGGGAAGGTAATGACTTTGACAATCAAAAGTTGATTGATTTATTTTTCAGACAGGGTCTAGCTGGCATGAAACTCACTCCGTAGACCAGGCTGGCTTTGAACTCAGAGAGATCCACCTGCCTCTGCCTTCCATGTGCTGGTATTAAATGTTCGCACCACCACCCCCAGCCAAAAGTTGGTTCTTAAGTTTTCTGAGAAATGAGAGTAGAAAGATAGAGATACAAGAAATCCCTTTCTAGTGTCTTCCTGCTTGGTCTCATCAAATGGAAAACAGTTGACTTACAATCATCTGTTGTTTTGTTGGTTTAGCTTTATTTATAAAGCTGGATCCTGACAAACGGTTGACATAAAAGAACTTCTGGTGACGTCCACACTGTTCTGCATGAGGTCCTCCTCCAGAAGCAGCACCTGTCTCCACTCCTGTCCCAGCTGCTGAATCCCCAGGAGAAAGCCTGGCTCACAGACCCTTCAGGACAGACAGCCTCTGAAATACAGGGCTGCAGGAATTGTCCACCTTCCAGACTTTTTCATAAGAAGCACTCCCTGAGAGAGTCTCAGCAGTCATCTGTATCCCTAGGACAAATATGTGGTCCTGAAATGTGAACAGACTTCAGAGCTAACAAGCACAGCACCTGCTCCACTGCAGACTGCAGAAAAAAGACTGTATTGAAACTTTTACTGCAAACATGGAAATGGAGTGGTGTGTGTGGAGTGCACATGTACATAAGCATGTACTGTGTGTTACAAAGCGGCTTTGTTGTATGTGAACAAACATCTTTCTGGCCATAGTAGGGAACACAGCTCATTGCTATGGGAATGGATCCCACACATCTGTTGTCTGGGATCCTAGAGATTAAACTGTTGTTCGTTTTTACCTCGGCCTGTACTATTGTATCTTACAGCACTGTGGTTTGTCATCACTGGAAGAAGGCTCTGTTAACTTTCAGGGCCTATAATACAGAACTACAAGCTAGGTGGTTTAAACCAACAAAAACTTCACTGTCATAGTTCACTGGCCCAGAGGCCAGAAGTCTAAAGTTAAAGTATTAAGAAGACCTTGGTCCTTCTGAAGGTTCTGGGTGGAAACTGTTTCACATCTCTCCTGGTTTCTACCAAGGAAGCCTCTATCATTCCTTGGTTTTTAGATACAGCATGATTTCCCATCTTCTGTTGTTCCTGTATCCAAATTTCCCTTTGAAGAGATTTATTTCTCTCCCTCCCTCCCTCTGTGTGTGTGTGTGTGTGTGTGCTTGTGTGCTTGTGTGTGTGTTTGTGTGTGTGTGTGTGTGTGTGTGAGATCAGGTGCTCAAATAAATTGGGAGAGTAATGTGCTAGAAAACATTTGCTTCTTGTTTTTACATTTATTTGTATATGTATGTGGCGGGGGGGGGGGGGACATGTATATGCCATGTATGTGTAGAGGTCAGAGGACAGCTTGAGGGAGTTGGTTCTCTCCTTCCAATATGTGGGTCCCAAGGATTGAACTCAGATCATCAAAGTTAGTAGCAAGCACCTTCATCTGCTGGCCCATCTCTCTAGTCATCATTTTTTGTTTGGGGTTTTTTGTTGTTGTTGTTGTTTTTGTTTTGTTTTGTTGTTGTTTTTGTTGTTTTTGTGAGATGGGACCTGGATCTTTCTAAGTAGACCAGGTTGGCCTAGAACTCACAGAGATCTACTTGCCTTTGCCTCTGCCTCCAAATGTCAGGGCTAAGGGTGCTTGTCACCACTGCGGGCTTAGCCACTGTATTTTGCTGCTGCTTTGTTTGTTTGCTTTAAAGATGTATTTTTGGCCAGGTGAGGTGATACACAACTTTAGTCCTAGCAGTCAGGAGTCAGAGACTGTAAATGGAAGTTTCTCTCCAGCCTGCCTGTTCCCAATTACCTGGCAGCCACTTCTTAAATAATGACTCCAAGGCTTAATATTACTTATAATGCTCAGCCAGTAGCTCAGGCTTATTACTAATTAGCTCTTACACTTAAATTAACCCGTAATTCTTATCTATGTTTAGTCATGTGGCTTAGTACCTTTTCTCAGTACGACATTCTCATCTTGCTTCCTCTGCATCTGGCTGGTGACTCCTGACTCCACCCTCCTTCTTCCCAGCATTCTCAGTTTGGCTTTCCTGCCTAACTTCCTGTCTAGCTACCGGCCAATCAGTGTTCTCTTAAACCAATTCAAGTGACAAATCTTTACAGTGTACAAGAACATTATCCCACAGCAAAAGACAGGTGGATCTCGGTAAGCTCCATGCCAGTGTGGTCTATAGAGTGAGACCCTATCTTTAAAAGATTTATTTTTTTTTATTTATGTGTAAATGTCTCTGAATGTGTGAGTGTATATCATGCATGTAATGGCCTGAAGAAGCCAGAAGAAGGTAGCAGATCCTCTGGAACTGGGAATCAAGCTCGGGTCCTTCAGAAGAGCCACACTTGCTCTTCATTGCCACACATCTTTCCAGCCTCCCATGTTTTGCTTCTTTTTAAAATATATTTTTATTTATTATTTGATAATTTTTATACATGTATACAATATATGTTGGTCATTTTTCTCCCCTATTCCTCCTTCAAACTCCTCCCAGATCCACCCTTTTGCCTCCCAACTTTGTGTACTCTGTCTCTTAAAAAAATAACCCACTGAGTCTAATTTTTGTTACCCACATACTCGTGGGTGTGAGGCTACCCACTGGAGTACGATCAGCCTACCAAAAGCCACACTCTCCCTTCCCCAGAGCCACCTGTCAATGGCTCCTCAGCTAGGGCTGGGGACTTGTGAGCCATTCTGGGATATGGACTGGTTTGATCTTGTACGGGTCTTATGAAGGGAACAAGAGCTACCGTGAGCTCATGGGTTCAGTGGGCCTGTTGTGTCCAGAAGACACTGCTCTGTTCCAGTCCTCCCTGCCCTCTGGCTTCACCCGTTTTTCCACCCACCCACCCTCCACAATGGTCCCAGAGCCTCGTTGGGGAGTGAATGTGCTAGAGAAGACCCATTTGTGGCCGAGCCTCCATAAACATTTAGGCTCTGTACTTTGCCCACTTGTGAGTTTCTTTGTTAACTACCATCCACTGCACAAAGAAACTTATTGGATGGAGTCTGAGAGCTGCACTGATCTGTGAGTGTAGAGATACTTTCAGCGAAATAATAGTAGACTCCTGGGGGCCTACAAGCTCCCCAGCTTTACAGTGCCAAGCATATGTTTCCTCCTGTGGAGCAGGGCTTGAATCCAATCAGTAAGCAGTTGGTTAACCCATAACATTCATACCACTATTGCGTCCACAGACATATCTTTCCACATCAGTTATTGTAGCTCACGGGGTCACATTTTGTTCTTGGTGCAGGCAACTTTGGGGACTTATATTTCCTACCTTTCTCTCCCTTTACTGAAAGTTTAGACTAAACCATGAGAAACTGCCGTTTTGGGGGGTCAGAATGGTCAAGTATCAACAACTTCCAGTATCTTGCCCTAATAATCTAGGGATAGCTGTTGAGTACCGGCCTGAGGCTTTCCCTAAGCCCTGTTATGTGAAAGAACATAGCTCCTTCTCTAAACCAGGAACATGCTTGGCAGAGCCAGTTAAAGCCTTGGGAGCTTTCCCTGAGGCCCTGACGTGTGGAGAAGGAACATAGTTCCTTCTCTGAAACCAATAATATGCTTGGCAGAGCCAATAATGGCCTGGGACCAGGGCCTTGGGGGAGCTACAGCTTTGAGTCCTGAGAACCCAACTCTTCCCACCTTAAGGGGCTAGGATTATCAGTCCCAAGGCTGTTGTGTGCTTGATCTGTGCTGCTCTTGAGATACCCTATAGTCCCTTTGTGTAACATTTCTTGATTAATTCCTGCTGGCTTCATCTTACTGTATGATGGCTTCATGTTGACTCTGTCTCCTTTTCTTCCCCACAAACTGTGTATAAGATTCTTTACTTAATAAACCTGCTTGCACATGAGCCATCAGCTTGTACAGGACCTCCTGATCCCAAACTTTACTGTCTTCTGTATCTTCTCATCCCTCGGTCATCATCCCCCAGGTCAGGTAACATCCCCCATGTGTTATCCTACCAATCATTCTTCCACAGCCATAAGATCAGCTGGATACTCCAGAGCCAGAGCCAGGTGAACCTGGGATGGCCAAGGCACAGGAGGACCCAGGTCCTGGGAGAATTTCAGGTACCCACCTGTAGCCCTGGAACAACAGGGAAGGCTCAGCAGATGGGGTTGGGGGCCCAATACAGGTGAAACTGGTAGCTGCTTCTCCATGGAAACTCCAGTAGAGTTTGAGGAAACACCTGGGAAGTGGCGGGGCTCACAGCTTTGCAAGCCATATACTTTTGAGCAACGGCCACCCTTTATTTCCATTCACCCTTTCAACTAATTCTGAAGCTTCTGGAAGAGTGGGTCATTATGACAATCTGCATTTCTTAGAACTTGGCATATTAAATGTACCATTGCTGTCTGTTATCTAGTTACAGACGGACATTGAGACAGTGCAGATTCCCCATACCTGTCACTTGGACATTCACTGGACAGCCTTGTACAACTGCTAGCAAATACCACCCCTCCCGACTGAAAGACTGCCAAGGAACATTTTCCTTCTCCCTGCAACATTCACACCCTTATGTGGATCTACTTTTTCCTCTCCTCTAGCCCACCTCTCCAGTTTCCATTCTCAGTCTGGTTTGATCACGTGCAAAATGCATTGCAGCGTATAAACAAACTCAGCCCAGGGGAAGATGGTCCCTTACTTGAGAGCACACTTCCCAGGTGTCACAAAGCCTTGGCAGCCTCGCCTTCGGGTTGAATTTGACATATATGTTAAGCCACTGTGTTCATTTTTCATCATGGTTAAAAGAAATAATTCAAAGGACAATTTATTTTTGCTAAGTTTGGGACTGCAGGCTACTGTGCCATGTGCACCTGTAGCAGCCTCTTACTGCCACCACAGAGGGTATGGCAGCCCTTCTACTGTGAATCTCTAACCTCCTAACAGGTGCCCCCGGTGCCCCTCTTCCAGAAGAATAGCAGCCGCCATTCTCACCCTCCTAAGGAAGTTTATAGCCCTCAGATTGCGTCTCTGGCACTTGAGCAGCCCACCCGTGTAATGGGGGCCGTCAACTAAATGTCCCTCACTCCCTAGAGTCTCCTTGGAGTCCTGCCTGCTGACACAAGACTTCCTCTCCTCCTGCTGCCACCCACCAGAGAACTAGAGACTGCCTGACCTCCCTACATGAAGCCTCCCCTTTCTTCTGAGACTCATAAATAGGGAACTCCACTGTGCCTCATGGGCACGAACATTCCCCTGCCATGCTGTCTGTCTGTCAAAAACACACACAGCACACATACACATACTGCATGCACGCACACATCTAACGAACTGTCAATGCAGCATTCCGAGCTTAGGGTCCTACTTGTCTGCCTCACAGCATTTCACAGATAAGAACTCATTGCCGATTGAGCAGGGATCCAGACACTGAGACTTGGAGGCTGGCCTTAGGTTCCCATCATTCCCTGACCCCTGTTGTCTGCAGACTTCCACTCCCCTCCCCCACCTCATCTGCCCTGCTACCACATGGGCAATTGCCACCTAGGGCAAGAACATCCTTCTCAGCTAACTAGTGATTCCTCTTCACCCAGCCCAACCTCTGCCACCCGCCACTGAGGCAGAGACCTCTTAATGACTTCTAGCATCCATCCTATGCCCTGTGCTTTGTCAAGACAGTGTTTTCCCTGAACTTGGCTAGTGCTCAGGGCTCAGACAACCCTGGACTGTCTGAGACTGGATTTAGCCTTCCCCCAGAGGCCCACTAATATTCCCCACACTCACAGCAAATGCCAAAGACCTAAGAAACAGGATGGTGTTAAAACTCAGAGGCAGTAGAGAGCCAAACTGGCTCATAGGTTCAAGATGGGAAAATAACTTTTCTTTCTACAGGGCCTACTGTGAGCATATGAGATGTAAACCAGGACAAGAGAGCTAGTCCAAGGCAGAGAGGAAAGCCCTAGGCTAACCAGCATAAAGTAGAAGCCGGCGACATGGCCGCCAGGACAAGAGCTGTCACATGCCTTGATTTGCAGTATTTTGACAAATTATTTGCAACATCAAAAGGTTACAGGTTTCACATAAAAGTCTGGATTGGCATTGTCTTTTTTTAAACAGGCATCCTGCAATCAGGAGTTGTCATGAGGAGGGATTGGAACACAGAAAATTATGGGGACATGGGAAACAATAGAAGCCTCTCCCTGGAGCCTAAGGGAAGCCTTTTGCCGGCTAAAAATCAAGAATTGTTCAGAACAATTAACTCTGAACATTGCTGACAGCCAGACAATATCACTTTCATGTAGAGATATTTGAAAATAAGGATGTTAAAATAGGCAATGAACCATCCTTAATGCTGAGGTCTATATGATGGTTGAGTATGATCTCCTTTCCTAGATACTTTCTGGAAATCTCAGGAACAAGACTATCAACTTTGGTTTAGCATGAAAACATCTTCCAGTGACACTCTCATGAGCTAAGATTTTACACAGTAACTATCCTGTGATCTCATTTAAGTTTCATAGCAGCTCTTCAAAGAGAATAATTTCAAAACCCAATATAATCCTATATAAGGCTATAAAAAGCCAATGAAATGCAACTCTCCTTTGAGAAGCCCATGGCCACACCCCCACGTGTGTACCTCCTATTTCTCTGAACGCCTCTCTTTCTATTTAAATCACACTTACATCTGTGTTAAAAAGCTACTTTGGTGCCTGTAAGATGGCTCAGCAACTAAAGACTGTTGCTGCCAACCCTAAAGATCTAAGTTCAATCCCCGGGACCCACATAGTGGCTGGAGAGAACCAATTCCTTTGCGTTCTCCTGCTGGCTCATACTGAAATTCTTCTCTCTATAGAAAGCAAGGATCTGTTGGATCTGAGTGGAGGGAACTCTTCAGGCTGCTGTGGTGCCAGCATGCAGCTGTGTCTCACCACCACCACCACTGCAGGGAGGGCTTTTAGCTCAGCTCACTACCGAAAATATGAGAGAAGGGACAGCACCTCCAGAAAAACAGGCCCTGGTACCAGATGATGCAATAAGAAACCAATATGCAGTCAGGAATGGTGGCTCATTTTGAGTGTCTTATTGTTGGTTTTGTTTGGTTTTGTTTTGAGACAGGGTCTTACTATGTAGCTCTGGCTATCCTAAAACTCGCTATGTAGTTGAGGCTGGCCTTGAACTCACAGAGATCGGCCTGCCTCTGCCTCCTGAGTGCTGGCATTAAATGTGTGTGCCATCTCACCTGACCTCATTTTTAGTGTCTTTAGATACTCAGCCTCTCTCTTTCTCTCAAGATTTTACTTTTGATGTATGGGGCGGGGGATATGCATACATGAGTGCCCATGAGGTGCCTCTGAGGCCAGAGGCATTCTGTCCCCTGAAGCAGTTATGAATTGCTCAGTATGGGTACTGGGAACTGAACTGAGGTCCTCTGGAAGAGCAGTGTGCACTCTTAGCTTTTGAACCAACTCTCCAGCCCCTCAGTTAGTGTCTTTTTAGAATGTCTTCATTCCTGTCAGGATGGTTACATTTTCCCTACTGTTTTTACATCTCAGTCTTAAGTAGTTGGTTGGTTTTTTGCTCTTTTCTCTTTGGGGGCCCACCACCCAGCTCCTAAATAAATACGCTGAGTCTTATTCTTACTTATGAATGCCCAGCCTTAGCTTGGCTTATTTCTAGCCAGCTTCTCTTAACTTAAATTATCCCATCTACCTTTTGTCTCTGGGCTTTTATCTTTCTCTATATCTTTCTTTACTTCTTACTCTGTGGCTTGCTGTGTAGCAGGGTGGCTGACCCCTGGTGTCCTCTCTCCTCCTTTTCTCATTCCTTCCCCTTTTTATTCTGTCTGCCTGAAAGCCCTGCCCATCTTTTCTCCTGCCTTGCTATTGGCCATTCGGCTCTTTATTAGGCCATCAGGTGTTTTAGGCAGGCAAAGTAACATAGCTTCACAGAGTTAAACAAATGCAACATTAAAGAATGCAACACATCTTTGCATCATTAAACAAATATTCCACAGCATAAACAAATGTAACACATCTTAAAATAATATTTCACCTCAGTCTTAAGGTAGAGTATGTCTGTGTCTGAAACTAATATCTTTAACAGAATATAAGCAGGAGCTAGGGCAACACTCAGGTAGTTAGGTGTAAGAACCATTTCTCCATACTTCTGGAAGATGTTGTGAGCACACTATGCCAGAAACATAGATGAAGATTTTTGTGGTTTTCCACAATGTCAGAATTTATTGACTAACAATAAATCAACAATGTATAATGGTTCTAATGACAGCAACTTGCCAGATAATCCCACCCATGTTGGTAATCTGGCCGAGATAAATGTAGGTTCTTTTATTCTAACCTTAGTTGCTATTAACTCTTGTATCACACAGTGACAGCGCACAGTAAGTATATGCATGTGCATGCTTTTTGCAGAATAAATACAATTTAAAGAGGCTTCAGCAGAGTTTAAGAGGCTTTAGAAGCAGGCCGATAGAAATGTGAGTCTGTATGATAAGATGAACCCCAAACCAACCACAACAAAGCAGCAGTTGCTTTAAAGACCCAGCTGCAGGAAAGTCAGGATTTAGAACGAAGATGTAGACAGATGAGAGAGCTAAACCAGGTTGGAGCAGGAAGCAGAGGGTTCAGGTGGACAGATGGCAAAATGAAGCCCCAGGGACAGTCAGAAGAGCTCTGCCTGTCCTTAATGTGCACACCAAGCATTAGGTGACAGGTTTGTCATATGGTGCCTTTGTCATTACAGACAATAAGTGTCCACCTCTATGGAGTCCAGATGAGAGAGTTATACCCTTCCTTCCCTAGTCTGATATTTGCGGTAGTTTTTCAGGCCTGGCTACTCTGATAGAATTTTAATGTGTCCATGTGTCTCTACAGTCTCATTTCACCCTGACAACTTTATAGCATGGCACCCTTTTTCACAACCAGGAATGGGCTGGATGGGTGACGCCAATAGATGGTGATGTTCACTTGTCTATCCAGGAGTGCATCATTCTCCACCCTCAAAATGGTGTGAAAAGCTGTTTGTAAAATGGAGTTTGTCAGAGCAGAGCACAGTCTAATAAAAACAAGTTGTATAAAATATGGAGTGACTTAGAGCGGAAACAGCCTGGTCTCAACAGAAGGGTCGGAACAAGCAGCTCCATCACGGTGCTGACTTCAGACAGGGTCACCCTGTGAAGCCCAAGCTGGCCTGAGTCATGATCCCCCTGCCTTAGCTACCCAAGTGCAGCATGGCTTCATCTGGATTCTGACAACACTCCCCACCCCATGTCTCTGAGAACATTGCTGATTCACCACCGTGTTTGATCACACAATCCTTCATTGCCAGGATGAGATCTGTCTTGATTGGTCTGACGGGATCCCATAATATGTAGGTAAGTGATATGTTGTGGAATATTATTTTAGCTAGGCAAAGATGTGTTACATTTGTTTATGCTGCAGAACATTACTTTAACTGTGTAAAGGTGTGTTACTTTTGTTTATGCTGCTTTTGTTTAATTATGTAAAGATGTGTTACATTTGCTTCACCTTGCCTGCCTAAGGCACCTGATTGGTCTAATAAAGAGCTGAATGGTCAATAACTAGGCAGGAAAAGGATAAGCAGGGCTGGCAGGCAGAATAAATAGGAGGCGAAATTTAAGCTCGGGAGAAAGAAGAGGAAGAATGAGAGGAGGAGAGAATTAGGGGCGCACCAAGGGCAAGAAGCCAGGCAGATACCAGACAGACAGACATAGGGAAGCAGTAAAAGTAAGATATGCAGAAGTAAGAAAGGTAAAAAGCCCTGAGGCAAAAAGTAGATAAAGAGAAACAGCTTAATTTAAGTTAACAGAGCTAGCCGGAAACATGTCTAAGCTAGGCCAGGCATTCAAAACTAATAAGTCTCTGTGTCATGATTTGGGAGCTAGTTGGTAGCCAAAAAGAAAAAGTGATAAATGTCAAGCATCTGCTACCAACGAAACCATTTATAGCCAATTTTAAGTAATGAAGAGTTATAGAAGAAGTAGATCTTTTTGTTTGTTTGTTTGTTTGTTTGTTTGTTTGTTTGTTTGTTTTTTGAAACACATAGCCTGACTGTCCTGGAACTCACTATGTAGACCAGGCTGGCTTCAAACCCACAGAGCTCCACCTGACTCTGCCTCCCAGGTACTGGAATTAAAGGAATGCACCATAATGCCCAGCAAAGAATTGGGGTCTTCAATGAGCCCTACCTGGAGTTGATTCTTGAATTTTCCTTTTGTCTGTCCTACAGGTGAAGTCCAAGCATCTGAAAAATAATACTCAGGTCCTTTTGATGACACTCCCCACCACCACCACCCTTTTTTTTTTTTTTTTTTGAGTCAGGGTTTCTCTGTGTAGTTCTGGTGCCTGTCTTGCTCTCTAGACCAGGCAGCCTCAAACTCACAGAGATCTGCCTGGCTCTGCCTCCTAAGTGCTGGGATTAAAGGTGTGCGCCACCACCTCCCAGCAAGCAAATGATTAAAAGTGGGATTTTGTAGTTCTTTTTATGATCATGGCAAAGGTACATGTTATGGGTTTATGGTCAGACAATTAACATATCACAGAACATCTTATGGTCAGTTAATTCTTGGAACAATGGAAACAATTTACAGTATGTAATTTAGAAGATTATTGAGGAAGAGCAAATAAAAAAATTTAAAAAAAAAAAAGGCAAGTTGCCCTCTAGCTGAGGGCATGATCAAAGTCCATCATTGTTTAACTGAAAAGAAAACTGACGGGCGGTGGTGGCGCATGCCTTTAATCCCAGCACTCAGAAGGCCAAGGCAGGCGGCTCTCTGTGAGTTCGAGGCCAGCCTGGTCTACAGAGCAAGATCCAGGAAAGGCGCAAAGCTACACAGAGGAAACCCTTTCTCAAAAATAAAACAAAAATAAAAGAAAAAGAAAAAAAAGAAAATCGAGTCAACTGTCCTGTAGTCAACATCTCTGTAGCTCCTGCAGATGTGCCTTTCAGTGGTTAGGATGGGCAGCTGAGACTGCATAGTGTTAACGGCACATCTGCAGGAGCTGCAGTAACCAGATATTTCAGACATTTGTGTAATAGGCTCTCAGATGGGACACGGGACATTGAGGCTTCTTTTCCAAGATGCATTGTTATGCCATCAGACTCAGCAGATTAATATCCAAAGGCTGGCTGGATGGTGGTGGCACTTGCCTTTAATCCCAGAACTTGTGAGGCAGAGGTAGACAGGTCTCTGTGAGTTTGAGGCCAGCCTGGTCTACAAAGTTAGTTCCAGGACAGTCAGGGCTAGTTCCAGGACAGACAGAAACTCTGTCTTGAAAAACCAAAAAGAAAAAAAAATCCAAAAACTAAGCAGGTTGCCACAGTGGGGCTTGGAGAAGGGGACCTTTGATTTGGTAACCTAAGTTGATTGTTTATTTTATCTATGTGTATGGTAGGTTTGTTCATTCATTTGTTTGTTTTGTTTTGCCCTACATGCGCATACCTGGCACCCTCAGAGGTCAGAAGAGGGAATCAGATTGCCTTAGAACTGGCGTTACACTTGGGTGCTGGAATCTGCTGGAGCCTCCAGAAGGCAGAGAAGCCAGTGCTCTTAACCCACATCTCTTCAAACTACAGTGCTGTGATATTAAAAATGTCTGGAATGTGGGGACAAAGAATTGCCTGGGAGATGTGGCAAGGCTGCAGTCCTTGACAGACCCTGACTAGACCACACAGCTGGTTGTCTCTCTCTTCTCAGCCTCAGGAGTGTTCACCACACTTCATCCCTGTGAACAAAAACTCCTGAAAAGAAGCTGTGTTTGCAGAGACTGACTGATTATAATCTCAGAACTGTGGAGAGGCTGGAATGGGGCGGGTCCAGAGGCTAGCTGCCTTATCTTGGGCTAGTTCTAGCCCTCTGGAACAGCCATTCCTTGCCTGCCTCTAGGTGGAAACTAACATCTTGTGACTAATAAATAGAAATCTTTTGGAATCATTAACTTAGCAGACCATTAGTTTGCACCAACCCTGAGCTAAGACTGTCATCAGATAACATCTTGGACCTGTAGAAAAGCTTCCCCATCTTGCTGTACCTGCCTCTCTGGTGTACCCACCAATGCATTTTAAACATGCCTTGCTTTATGGCATTCTTTGTTCTGTAAAACTATAAAAACTTCATGGAACTGCTTTCACGTTGAAACGTGTAAATTGGGGTACTCTGTATCTGTGTTCTCAGGCCATGGTCACTCAAAAGGGCTCCAGAATAAACTATCTGGGTGGGTCTTGTGTTGACATCCCTTATTTTAGCTACCAGATTATTGAAATAACGCACTCCAAGAAACTGGAGTCCTCCCAACAGTCTCATGCTGAGAAAAGAGATAGCCTAAACACCACTGGCAAGAACGATGGGGTTGTCCCTGATTCAATGATTTACACAAACAGCTGAAGCACTGCTGGGGGAGGGGAGGGGTACAGGGGAAATTTAATACGGTGGTGTCCTTATAGGGGAGCTTGTGGGGGGTGGGGGGCAGTGGTAGAGACATGGACAGTGCGGTGAGTAGTGAGACATGTAACTAAGGTTGGGCCACCTGGGCAGGGGCTGTCTGGGGGGGAACCCCTAGGGTGGCAGTCTTCCAGGTGGTGTGTTTTCTTCATGCCTACTTGATGGGAGTCCACCCTGGAAGTGCAGAAGTGCTTTGAGAATGGCTGGAGGTCCAGAGCGGACATTCCAAGCCTTCGGTGTAACACATGAGTGGAGGTGTCTATAAACAGCTGCAGGAGCAGCCTGGCCACTGCGGTTCGTAATAAAAGATCTGAGGCCAAGGCTCAGCCCCGAGGGTGTTAATAGGTTTTATGCCCCACCCCCACCCCGATAATAAGTTTCTCTGTGATGCAGCAAGCCAGATCAAGTCAATATATTCAGCAAAGCAACTCCTGAGTGGATTCTCTGGTCCCAGAGAAGCTGCATGACGGAGGCCAGGGCAGAAAAGTTTTATAGATTGTAGGTGAGGGGTGATGACATGTCCAAGTTTGGTTTGAGCCCAAGTATGGTCAAAAGCTGGGCACTTAGGCGAGGACTTGGGCAGCTTTTCAGCTTCAGGAAGGAAGCCACAGTCGTCACCAAGGATGCAGAACTGGGCTTTTTGGCGCCTTTCCTTTGTTCAGAGGCTCTCTGAGCACATGGGGTTTGGAGAGAGAGAGAGAGAGAGAGAGAGAGAGGAATGCAGCTTCCAGGACCATGCAGGGGTGAACCTGGTGCCAACCAAACAGATGTAAAGAAAGAATTGTAGCAAAAGGGATATGAGGGTGGTATCTTTGGTATTATCCTCCAATTTAAGGAGTAAATTGGATAAAAGAGGAGAAATGGAGGCATTAGGCTACCATTGTTTGGGCAAGCCAAAAGTGGAAGAAGGCATATATTAGACCAGTAATACAGAGCCCCTTCTGAGACTCTCAAAGCCTGAAACCCATGAGAGGAGTCCAGGATCGATGAGGAAGGAAGTGACCTAGAAAACAAAAGATACCCAAGAGTCTGACCTTTGATACCAAGAAAGGGAAAATCCATGAGCCTTCGTGCAGATGGGGATCCCACACAAGAGACCATACTAATCACAGAATATTCTGCACTGGAATTAGGGGAGAACTTTAAACAAGCAAGGAAAGAATCTTCCACGTGTGCCTTGTGAACTGTGGGATGTGGGGGCCAATGGAATCAGTCTGAGTGCTGCAAAAGCAGAGAGAGCTGTAATCACCCATCAGTCCTGGAGCCACAAGCCGCACATCCTGAGGCAGTACAAGGGGAGTCAGTGTCCACCCAGGGCCTCTCGGACCCAGAGAACCAGCAGATGCAGCTGGAGGGAGGGAGTCCATATTCCACCCTGGCCCTGGGCAGGGATGAGCAGCATGAACCAGTCCCACGAAGCTCAGCAGGGCTGGGGAGACGCAGGGAGGCTCCATGGAAGAGCTCCAGGGTGTGGAAGAGGAATGGCTGCAGACAGTGACTGGAGACTGTGCAGAGCTAAGTTAGTGCCTCCTGTCCATAATACCATACCCAACATGGATCTATGGAGGGAACAACTGAAATTGACCAAGAAGCTTCTCACGCTGTGTTAGACCTTGCTTGTGTTTGACATTAGTATCTCCTTTGTGGTGACCTTCTGTGATCGGCAGACACTTGCTTGGAACAGATGACAATGAGCGGTCAGGAGTTTTACCAGGGTCATTTCCATAGTCCCACTATTCATTATGAGAGTGGCTCCAGACTTTGGGTCAGTGTTCTGCCGCTCCTCTGTATAAACACTTTGTTACATCTGGATAGTGACACCAGCTTTTGAGTGTTTTTGCAGATTTGGAGACGCAGTTAAGAGACATTGGAGTGTACCTGACAGAGCAAGCCTGAAGAATTCGTTTACAAAGGGTGCAAAGGCCAGGTGGCTGTGGGTTTCTTGGGGGCTTTGGGTAAGGCACAAGTGATACCCACCATGGTGACTGGGGAAAGTCTGCAATAGCCTGTGCCTGTAATGTTAAAGGATCTAAAAGATAAAACTACATGTTCCTACAAGCCATGAGTTGGTTAACTGGGAATCTCAGTATTAGGAGTGGGTGTTACCTCCTGTCTTAGTTACTGTTCTATCACTCTGAAGAGACACCATGGGCAAGGCAGCTTATAAAAAAAAAAGCATTTAGTTGGGGGCTTGCTTATTGTTCCAGAGGATTAACCTATGACCATCACAGTGGGATGTAATGGCAGCTGACAGCCAGGCATGGTGCAGGAGCAGTAGCTGAGAGTTTATATCCTGATCCACAGGCAACAGGTATATATAGTGCAAGACTGGGCCTGGCATGGGCTTTTGGAACCTCAAAGCCCACCCCCAGTGGCACACCTTCTCCAATGAGGCCACACCTCCTAATCCTTCCTAAAGAGTTGCACCAACCAGAGAACCAAACATCCAAACATATGAGCTCATGGGGGTCATTCTAATTCTAAACACCATACTTCCCTAGGAGTTTTAGCTTCTAGAGACTCCTAAAACAGTAAAGGATATTGTCACTGTTGTTGTTTGTATCCCAGAATTGATAAGACCCTATTGCTGAAGAGGCTGCATGCTTTAGCTGCCAGACTTGGAGAAATAAAGCTAAGACTGGGCCCAGAGTGTCCCCTCCCAGTGAGTTAGCTCCAGTAGTGCCAGAAGTTGCCACTAAGGATGCTAGGGAGAATTAAACCTGTTGTGGGATATTTGATCACACTCTGAACCTTGAGATTGCCATATCTACTAGAAAACCTGTTTCTAATTGTGGTGTGGCTCAGTCCTAGCACACACCTTTAATCCAAGAGCTTTCTGCTTGAATATTGTAAACAGGATTAAATAAAGTCAACCATAGGTCCAGAGACAGAGCAACCAGTTGACAGAAAGTGAGCATAGAAAACCATAGAGAGTAAGAAAGAGTCCAAAGGGTGGATAGAGAGACCCGCAGAAAGTAAAAGGAAGGACATTCAGTTTGGGGAGTTTTGTTTGAGACAGCATAGGAAAAAGGCCCTTTTCTGGGAAATGGGCCGAGAAGGAAGGTCAGCTGGGCTTTCCCTGACTCTCTGAGCTAGCAGGCTATCACCCCAGCATCTAGCTCCCAAGTCTTGGTAAACTGAATGATTGAGATTTTGTTTAAAACAGCATAAACCTGAAAGTATTACTCAGTTGCAGATCCTGAATGTCTCATGATGGAAGTGCATGACAAGATGTGCCAGCTAACACAATAGTGGTTCTAGCAGTTATGGATAGAACAAGCTTTCTACTTGGATTTCAGGCCCACTTCACAGGGAGAAATTCACATTTTGTACTGAGAATTTAGACCAAAAAATCCTATGACCAAGGAAGCCATGGGCTCCATTGGAGAATCAGCCGCTATTGATTGGTAAATGATGTACCAGCCCAGGTGCTTCCCCACATGTGGGTTTAAAGTCACAGAATGGCAGTCCATGTCCGTTTAGATAGTTTTCCATTTCCTATGTGTTGTCCTTTTACTTGCTTATCTTTGTGGTAGGAGAAATACGCACAAAACTCACTAACCTGAGGAGTTTCCCTAGACTTTGGGAGACCAAGCCAACAGTTGGAGCTTCAATACTAAAAGTAACTTCAAGATTGGCTAGTCTGATAAAGCAGAGTTTGATATTTTAATAATGTTTTAGCCAGGTGATGGTGGCACATGCCTTTAATCCCAGGACTCAGGAGGCAGAGGCAGGCAGAACTCTGTGAGTTAGAGGCCAGCCCGGTCTACATAGCAAGTTCCAGGACAGCCAGGGCTGTTATCAAGGAAATCAAGGTTCCTTTAGGGTCTTTAGTCTCATTAACAATAGAATTTAGAAATTTAGAAAGAAGCCCAAAGACCATCGTATTCGATTTTGGGGCCAGCTGTAAATCTTGGCAGCTTCCAGGAGAAAAGCAAACAAGCAAACCATGCCTTTTGAGTTAGGGTCCAAGAAAGCCGTCATGTACTGCAACAGAGGCTGACAAGCCACGCATTGCTGAAGGGGACAGTAGTCCTCAGAGAAAGAGTAAGGAAGCCCCAAGTTTGAAAAGGCATGCTCAGGCTTTTGTCCAGAATCCAGAAGAAAAGGGGAAAGAAGGAAAAGGTATGTTTCTCATAGTGGCATGAGTTCATGCAGGAGCTTCTGGGAAGGGTAAGTACATTATCATTTTAAGGGGATAAATATGCCTCCCATCTTCTTTGCATCAGATTTTCCAAGGGTTGGTCTCCTGACCAGATGATTGACAGGTCCATGTGGTGATTCCCCTCCAGGCTTTATAGCAGGCAGGGAAAAAAACAATCCAGGAAGAGACAAGAATGAAACTCAGCTCAGCCCAATTTTATTGTACCCAGTGCTGGACCAGGACTTCTAGTGTCTGGCCCAGATCACTTTACTTTAGCCATATTTAAGCACAGCACAATTTTTGAAAAAAGTATTCAGATAACAATTAACTCAGTCCCAAGTGCACAACTATTTAAGACACGTTTACATTGATATACCTTACAACATACATCTGACTTCTTTCACAAGAACGGGTACTGTTGACTCAGATAGTGTCCAAGATTTAGGGTCTAGGGGTTTTAACTGAGGTAAACACAATGCCTGTGGGTGTCGAGATTGGCCTGGCATAAGATAACATAGAAGTCACTTTGGCTGTTGTAAAGCACAAGTGGCCTCACTCATAAGGGTGGGGTTTATGGTCTAAAAGCAATGCTCAAGATTTAGGGAAAAGGGTCTTGGATAAGTAAAAACATAAATTCTGGGAGATATGGCAGAGCCTGTCTCATCAGAGAGCAGAGGATCACCAGGTTGTAAAGCTACATCATTTCTAGTGTTCCAGGAAGAGCAGCTATGTGCCTCGTTCCATTGAAGAGGTAAGCTGTGTGTTTAACTTTCCTGGCTTCTCCAGTGCTTATCTATGTGCACAAGGCCTTTTTGCCCTCTACAGGTCTGGTTGGAGCCTCTAGCTCACCCATGCATGGACCTGGAAGCCCCATTCCTGTCTCTCTCCAAACCCCACCCACTCAGAGAGTCTCCGAACAAAGGAAAGGCTCCAAAAGCCCAGTTCCCCATTCTTGGCATCTACTGCAGCTCCCTCCCTGATGCCACCAGCCACCCAAGTCCCCACCTATGTGCTCAGCTTTTGACCATACTTGGGGACAAACCCAGCTGTGCTGGACATGTCATCACCCCTCATCTACAATCTATAAAACCTCCCTGCCTTAGCTCAGGCATGCGACTTCTCTGGCCTTGTTCTGAGACCAGTGAACCCACCCTGGAGTTGCTTTGTTCTCAATAAACCTGCTGTTATACTTTTTCAGTTTGGCTTGATCTGGCTTACTGC
>CABHPH010132115.1:0-29027 GCA_902168325.1 Peromyscus nudipes | reverse complement strand
ATGTGTGTGTGTGTGTGTGTGTGTGTGAGAGAGAGAGAGAGAGAGAGAGAGAGAGAGAGAGAGAGAGAGAGAGCATCCATATGTGGTTGTAGGGCAATCTAGTAGAGTCAGTTCTCTCCCTCCACCCTTATGTGGACTCTGGGGATCAACTCAGGTTGTCAAGCCTGAGGGGCAAGTGTTCCACCCACTGAGCAATCTCACTGGCCCCAGATTAACTCTTAACTCTTTTTTTTTTTTTGAGGGGGGCATTTCGAGACAGGGTTTCTCTGTGTAACAGCTCTGGCTGTACTGGAACTTGCTTTATAGACCAGGCTGACCTCAAACTCACAGAGATCCACCTGCCTCTGCCTCCTGAGTGCTGGGATTAAAGGCTTGCACCATGACTGCCCAGCTCCCAGATTAACTCTTACTGGAGGAGAAAAAAGTATAAAATGTTCTCATCTCTGGAATAGATCAGAATGCCGGGTCTTCACCCAGGGCTTGAATTAGATCCCATCCTTTTGATATTAAGGGCCTCAACTAAGCCCTGATATCTCTGTAACATTCTCCTCTCAAGAGCTGAGACCTTAAAATCATTTAGGAGATAGATGAGTCAATCTGCTACTTCTGGCTTCTGTTCAAGGACAAAAATTAGAATTTCTCTCTTTCAAGATCTCTGTCCTAAAACTGCCCAACCAGTTTCCATCTCTTATACTCCTGTACTCACCATTACTTACGCTGAAATTCTTGCTTTTGTGTATTATCTTTATCTATTTATGTGCATTATGTGTATGTGTGTGGGCATGCATGCCACACTGTGTTGGCAGGAGTTGGTTCTTTTCTTACACCATGTGGGTCTGGGGGATTAAACTCCGGTTTGTAGGCTCCACAACATGTACATTCACTAGCTGAGCCATCTCACAAGCCTAATTCTTGCTTCTTTGCTGGCAAGAGGCTTTATCTGGATTCCAAGGGAAGGGCTCTTTTCCTCTTCTCGTACCCCCAAGATCTTTCCTATCCTGCCTCAATAGTGAAAAGCTGAAAAAGAAATTTATTCAATTTGGCCACATTGGGGGAGGAGGAAGAGAGAAGTCTAATGACCAAGTCACTCTTCAGGCCCTGACTTAGAGATGAGGGCAGGAAGTGTGCCTAACTAAGCAGCCCTGATGGGGTGTGGTCTTGCTGTTCATTGATGCATCACTGTCTCAGCTTCAGACTCTCCTTCAAGGTAGTCTCACAAGTTGGCAGGACTGTAGAAGTCTCTTTCCAGGAGACAAACTGCCCTGTAGGCTTGCCCCGGGGCTCTAGCCTTTCTCCCAGCATAAAATTCCTGAGGAAATAACTTCTTGTGGCCCATCATCTCAATATTCTGAAAGCCAAAGGGAAGGACACAAGTGAATCTTTAGAATATCTTCATTCCTGGGGCTGGAGAAATGACTCAGCAGCCAAGAGAACCGATGCTCTTCCACAGGACTTAAGTTCAGTTCCCAGTATTGGCATGGTAGCTCACAACTATTTGTAACTCCAAACCCAAGGATCTGACACCCTCTTGGCCTCTGTGGGCACCCAGCAGGCACATGGTACATAAACACACATGTAAAACACCTCCACACATAAAATAAAACAAGACTATTTCATTCCTGCTAAGATAGTTACAGTCTCAAGCAAAGTGATGGGAGTGGAGTCTTCATCAAAAGTGTTACTGCTGGAGCTTTAGGACAAAACCTCTACCTCCAGGACTCCCAACAAACGGGGCTTAGCCACGTGTCCCAATACACCAATTAAAGAGGTGAGTAGTGGAAAAATGTGGCCGGAAGGTCCCTCAGCAGCTTATAAAATAATCCTTCAGAGGCTTAATATTAATTACCAATTTCATGGTCTATGACAGGCTTCTTACTAGCTAGCTCTTATAACTTAACCCATTTCTATTAATCTGTGTTTTGCCACATGGCTGTGGCATTACCAGTCTGCTGGAATGTTGCTCCTTGAGTGGCAGGCTGGCGTCTCCCCCGACTCCACCCTTCGACTCATCTTCAGTCTGAATGTACCGCCTAACCTTATCCTGCATTGCCATAGGCCAATGCAGCTTTATTTATCAACCAATCAGAGCAATACATATTCACAGCATACAGAAAGACATCCCACAGCAGAAAAAGGAAGCCTAACCAGTATGGTCCAGTTGAACATTATCTCAGTTTTGCTTCTGCAAGGTGGTTCAGAGAAGTTGTAACACCTGTTATCACTTGAGAGCAATCTAGTTCCCATAAGATGACTGTTCCTGCTCCATGGTGCAGCTTCACTATCATAGGTAAGTACCCTCATCTGAGGGGTGATCTTCCCTGAAAGGCTCACTGTTATTTGGGAGTAGTATCAGACCCTTGTCATACATTTGTTTTTTATTTATTGAGAAAAAAATTTTCATGCAATGTATTCTGACCTTGCTTTTCCCCTCCCCCAACTCCCTGATCCTCCCCACCTTCCCAAACACCCAACTCCATGCTCTTTTTTCTCTCTTAAAAAAAAAAGAAATACATACAAATATATATTTGTGTGTGTGCACGAGTGTGAGCCAATAAGACAAAATTAGGACCAATAAGACAAAAAAAATGCATAAACAAAACACTATGAGACAAAACATCTAAAAACTACCATTGAATTCACTTTGTTGGGCAGCTACGCCCATTCAAGTCAGACAGGATCCCATGGCTGATATAGGCCATGGATACAGGCTTCCACCCCTGACCAAGAAGCTGACACCCATTTGCAAAGGAAAATTAGTTTTCTCCAATGACGTCTCCCTGAGGATAGATGGCTATTAATAACTTCTGTTGTTCCTGGAATTCAAGTCAACTTCAGGAGTAGCTCAAGAGAACAAACTTAAAGAGAAAAGTAAACAAAGCCAGAGGGGGCAAATGAAGTCATGTCAGTAACCAGTAGGATACTTCGAAATGACAAAGGAGTGACTGTGAATGTGTGGCCTCTTAAATTTCATGAATATTTGCTATGGAATAGTCCTCTTGTACACTGTAAAAATCTGTCACTCACATTGGTTTAATAAAATGCTGATTGACCAGTAGCTTGGCAGGAAGCATAGGCGGGGTGACCAAACTGAGGATGATGGGAAGAAGGGTAGAGTCAGCCAGACACAGAGGGAGCATGAATGTGCCATGCTAATAAAGGTACCGCCACATGGCAAAGCGTAAATAGAAATATGGGTTAATTTAAATGTAAGAGTTAGCTAATAACAAGCCTGAGGTATTGGCCAAGGATTTATAATTTATATTAAGCCTCTGAGTGATTATTTGAGAGCAGCTGTGGGACACAGGAAAGCTTCCATTTACAAGTATTTTCAAAATAACTATTAAAAGTAAGTTTCTGGGCTGGAGAGATAGTACAGCAGTTAAAAGCAGTTTTTGCTCTTAACTTATAGGCATCTGTAACCCCAGTTCCAGGGGATCCATCATGGTGCACATACATGCATGCAAGCAAAACATTTATACAAATAAAAATAAAATCCTTTTAAAAAACAAATTATGCAGCTGGGTAGTGGTGGCTCATGCCTTTAATCCCAGCACTTGGAAGGCAGAGCCAGATGGATCTCTGTGAGTTCGAGGCCAGCCTGGTCTACAGAGTGAGAGCCAGGACAGGTACCAAAACTATACAGAGAAGTCCTGTCTCGGAAAAAAAAAAAAAATTATGCTTCCGGTCCTGGCTCCAAAATTACCGAATAAAAAGAATAAGTACCAGTTGTACCAAAAACAGCCATGGCTATGTGCAGCCAATTCACTGCACAAGCTGTGCCCAGTGCATACCCAAGGGCAAGGCCATTAAGAACATCCTCTTGTGGAACACAGCAGAGGCTGCTGCAATCAGGGACATTTCTAAAGCAAGTATACATTTATGCACTTCCCAAGCTCTATGGCAAGCTGTGTTATTATATAAGCTGTGTCATTCATCACAAAGTGGTCAGGATCTCAGGAGGCCAGGAAGAACCCAACACTCCCACCATGAATAAGACCTGGTGACGCTGCCCAAAACCCCACCAAAGCCCATGTAAATTGCTGCTTCATAAGGACAGATCTGGCCTCCAGGGACACTTCATGTACCTGCTGCATAAACGCCTGCTGCAAGCAAAATACCAATATACAAAATAAAAATAAACCTTAATTTTTTAATTATATGAATACAAATATTTTGGATTCTTGAAATCTATGAAAAGATAATATTTGGGGGTCTACTAAGAGTATCCCATAACTCCTGACATATAAAAAAACATTTTGTGACATGCTGTCACAAGACACCTTTTCTTGAGGCTAGAGAGGTGGCTCAGTGGTAAAGAGCACTTGCGGCCTTTGCAGAGGACCTGCCTTCAGTTCCCGGCAGCCACGTGGTGGCTCACAACTGTTCCAGGGAATCTAATGTCCTCTTCTGAACTCTGTGGGCACAAAGCATGAATGTGGTGCACATACACATGAAAGCAAAACACTGACACACTAAATCTTAGCACTCACACAACTGAAACCTTATTTAAGTCTAGTGGGACAATAAATACCTGGAAATAAAGATGTTATAGTACATGTCCACATAGTATTGAGCAATCATTTAAGAGAATAAGCTTTATGCACTAAAGTTTTAAAGATGGTGGAACACTGTTTTCCAGGCACAGCACAGCTGCTGCCATCAACATCAGAGCTGTCATGATTACCCACACCCTTGTAAGCCTGGGCCCGCTAATATTCTCCCATGTGGGGGAAGGGAGCTCATGAAGTGTATAAGATGGCACTCCAAACATACAGGGGCAGGACTAGAGAGATGACTCAATGGTTAAGTGTGTATCGTGTGCTGCACGGGATGATCAAAGAAGGAGGGTCACTCCAGAATGTAATTCGGGCTCCTTAGCAGCACGGGGGTCCAGCCTCTGATGGGCTGAACCTCAAACTGCTGTTCAGAAGCATATTTATTGATCGTGACACAAAGGCTGGGTTTTTTTGGGCGGGGGGGACATGTTCCTCATACCAAAGCCCCTTTAATCTATTCTAAATGTTTTCTGAAGGAAATCATCACGCCCCTGCAATTTCAGTCCTTATTGTGTACTGTTTACAGTACCCAACAATACAAGACACTCCAGGTGTGCCAGGATAGTCTTGTGACCAAAGTCATTTGACAGATGGAAAACTCCCTCAGAAAAACAACTCTATAAATCATAGGAAACAATCACTGTTCTCTACAATGATTTCTTCAAGGTCTAAGTACCTCCAACAAACGACTATTACAGTCTAAAGTTACCCTGGGTACAGTGAGAAACAACTATTTCATTCTAATGTTTACCCTGGATACAATGACTCTACTAGATTCCCACTACAGTTAAGAGCACTGGATATTCTTCCAGGGAACCTGGGTTCAGTTCCTGGTACTCACCTGGCCACTCACAATTGTCTCTAACTCCAGTTCCAGGGAATCCAACTCTATCTTCTGGACTCCGTGGGGAATAGACACACACATGATGCTTAGACATACATGCAGGTAAAAACACCCATACACATAAAATTTTGTTTTTAAAGATGCACAGGAGCTCACAAGTGGCACCTAAACAGCACATAAGATGCACAAAACCCCTTTCCTCCCCAAGGACATAAAAGTTAGCAATTGCTGGAAGAAATACTCTTCTTTGGTGGTGTAGCTGTGTCCTAGTTAGCTTTAACTGCCAACTTGACACAGACTCAAGTCACCTTGAGAAGGGAGCCTCAATTAAGGGACTTCCTAGAACAAGCTGATCTGTAGGCATGTCTGTGAAGGATTGTTTTGATGGTTAGTTAATGTAGGAGAGCTCGGCCCACTGGGCAGCGTTGATTCCCTGGGCAGTTGGTTCTTGGTTGTATAAGAAGCCGTAACCATGAGAGTTAAACCAGCAAGCAGTTTCTGCTTCAAAGTTCCTACTTAGGTTCCTATTTCTGCTTGCCTCAGTGATGGGTTGTGACTTGGAAGTATAAACCAAATAAAGCCTTTCCTCCCCAAGTTGCCTCTAGTGTGTGCCTAGTGCCCCCAGAGGCCAGAAGAGGGCATTGAATCCCCTGGAAGTGGAGTTATGGGTGGTTGTGAACCACCATGTGGGTGCTGGGAATCTAACCTGGGTGTCTGAAAGAACAAATGCTCTTAACTACAGAGCCATCTCTACAGGCCCTAAAGTGTCAAAATTGGTAAAGACTGTGTGACTTTTAAAAGTTGGAATATATCGGGCGGTGGTGGCGCACGCCTTTAATCCCAGCACTTGGGAGGCAGAGGCAGGCGGATCTCTGTGAGTTCGAGGCCAGCCTGGTCTACCAAGTGAGTTCCAGGAGAGGCGCAAAGCTACACAGAGAAACCCTGTCTCGAAAAACCAAAAAAAAAAAAAAAAGAAAAAGAAAAGAAAAGAAAAAAAAAAAGAAAAAAAAAGTTGGAATATATTTTATCTTATAATATTAACATCTGATCTTGGAAATCAAAATGAAAAGTTATGGCTTAAAGTGATGTGTTTGTCAAGATGACAAGGGGTGGGAAGTCCCTGTTAGCATTACCTATCAACTTAACAGCCTGAAAAGAGTCTCAATTATGTAACTGTCTTTATCAGGTTGGTCTGTGGGCATGTCTATGAGGTATTGTCTTGATTAGCAATTGATGCAGGAGGACCCGGCCCACTGCAAGCTGTACCATCCCTAGGCAAGTGGTCCTGGGCTTTATAAGAAAGCTAGCCAATATGAGCCTTGAGTGAGCCAGAAAGCAGGACGATGAGCAGCAGTGTTCCTACATGGTTCCTGTCTCTAAGTTCTTACCTTGACTTCCCACAATGATGGACTGTGGCTTGGAAGCATAAGCCAAAGTCTTTCCTCCCTATAGTCAAACTTTCTTTGGACCACCAGATTCCAAATAATGACACAGAGACTTTTTATTAATTATGAAAGCTTGACTTAGCCTAGGCTTGTTCCCAGCTAGCTCTTATAACTTAATTAACCCATTTATATTAATCTACATTCTGCCACATGGCTCATTACCTCTCCTCAGTATTGTACATCTGACTTCCTTCAGATCTTGTTGGCAAATTCCTTGAGCCAGATTCTTCCCATAAGTTCCTCTCTCTCCCTGGAATTCCCACCTATCCTCTCCTGCCTAGCTATTGGCTGTTCAGCTCTTTACTAAACCAATCACAAGGTACCTTAGCAGAGACACATCTGCACAGTATACAAAAAGATTATCCCACAACATTTCCCCCTTTTATCTAAATAAAAAGAAAATGTTTTAACACAGTAAACTATATACAATAAGAACAATTATCAGGTAAGAATTACATTCACAATGTCCAGTTCATCTGTATTTAACAACTTTGGAGAAAGTATTTGATTATCTATCCTATCTTGGTGAGTCCAAAGTTTTGTACCTAAATTACTTTCTATCACAACTTGTATGATAAATACAACCTACAAATATCTTTTTAGACCTTAAAACATTTTTAAATAAATAACTTAACCTTTTATGCCTCTCAACCTTTATAAACTCTACATTTCTTTTGTGAGTTTTTTTTTTAAATTGGCAACCAAGAAAACAGTAAAACTCTATCTAGTATTCAACCCTCATCAGAGACCTAAGAAGGATAAAATATTACCTGAGTAAATAGGAAGTACAGAGCAAACAACTTCTAAAACTATAGAAATGACAGAGACAGCTGGCTGCCTGGGCAGTCACCCAAGGTTCCTCTGCAATGTTTGGGCATCCATCTTCAGCCTATAGGCCTACAATATCTGACAGACTTTTCTGTGAAGCAGGAATTCTGAAAGACTGGCCTATCTTATCTTGGAAAAGTTTGACAGTTGACTTCCTTTGTGTTCTGCTTGTCCAATTTGGACAGCATACTGTGAGCAATCAAGGCAAGGGCAGTTTTTGCCCAGGGGCTAACTTTGCCACAAAGAAAGTAAGCTCCACATGGATGTTCTTCAATGCCCATCATCTTCTCTGAAGTAGATTAGTGCTGACAGGAACAGATGTATCTTGCTGTCATGAAAAGCCTTATGTTATTAAAACATCTTAAATGCCATACTCTGTAGATCTCTGAAGTGTTTGAAAACCACCTAACTATCTAAAATATATCTCTGACCCTGAAAACATACCTAACATGACTATAAGTTTGATTGTTATAGAAGACTAACTACTAACCTCTATTTCTTAATTATCCTAAATAGTTTATAATAATAGCTTTCAAGGACTAGAACTTTACATTTTTAATGAGCTGCATATGTGCAATACCTTAAACAAGAGTATAAACATATATACAGTCTGTTATAACAAAAAAACTTAAATTTGTATCAATATACAAAAATTCATACCAATGTAAAATATTTGAGACTAGTTGCTTTTTATTTTAAAAGTAGATTCAATATTCTACCCTTTTGTCCTATCACTCCTATACCCCCTTTTTTCCACTAGATAGGAGAGAAAAAAGGATAGAGGAAAGAGAAAGAAAGAAAGAAAGAAAGAAAGAAAGAAAGAAAGAAAGAAAGAAAGAAAGAAAGAAAGAAAGAAAGAAAGAAATCCAACTTCATTTGTTTAGTTTTTTCCTGACCATGACCAATAACAACTTGCAACTAACCCCTTTAAACAATGATAAACATCCACAACCCAACAATCAACCAAAAACCACCCACCCCACCTCTTGGGAATGTGGGTGTCATGTTCTTAAAATTACTTCCTGTTGTCTGGGGTAACAGGATCTTTAGAGGACCCTGAAAAAATTGGGGTAGTGGTAAAGGCCTGGGAGAGCTAACTGTATCATTTATTGTCTAGTCTCTGTGTGATAGGAAAGTACAGGGCTTCTCTGAAGTCCTGGATGGAGTAGTCTGTGAGGCTGAACCATCTTAGCCAGCTGCTTTGAAATTGTTCTGGATGCAGATTTTTGAGGAAACTGCAACAGAGGCATTCTGAGAGGCTGGATCACCTGGGCTACTTGTCTCGTCTTCATTGATGTCTGGTCCTTTTGTTCTAAAAACATAGAAACTTTTAAAGGTAGCATACATATCTGCATTAACACAAGTATAGAACGTATAGTATGCACAAATCTGCTAAAGATGATTCTCTGCTCTATGGTTGAGCAGGTAAAAGGCATCTATCAACTTTATAAGTCCATTTAGACTGTATAACCAAACTATAATAGCAGTCTCCATCCATTCCATATAAAAGGATGGCATATAATAATAAGTCATGAGGACTCTGTAGCCAGCAATATTTATCATGTCTCACCCAGTCTCAGAGCTGTTCCCATGTAGAGAAATCAGCATATACGTCACCTGTCTTGTAGTTTTTCTTGGTTTCTTTCTTCATGTCTATAGCCAAGATTTTTAGGTCTCCCATGGTCAAATCTGATCTTTATTAATTTTGAAGGAATCCATAGCTTTTTGTTTCCTGTGGAAAACAAGACATAGTCTCTCCCCCAAGCAACACATTTTCTGACTTCCATTCTGAAGTTAAGATATCCTTAAAATATATAAGCATGTTTAATTTAGCAGTTTTTTTCTATAATCCAATGTCTCTGAGCAGTTGTTGGTTTTTGCTCATTATCATTTAAAAATGTTTAAATTAATAAAGCACTATATAGGATCCAGACTCCTTGTATTATATTTTCCATCCTTATGTGGATTATTCTTTTTCTATTATTTTACTCTTTCTTTAGAGATTTTTTAAGTCATTTTTAAACTATTTTTGTCTATGACTATCTATACCCATTTTATTTTCTTTCTTTAGCATCTAGGCACATTTTCAGGCAAACTATAACTACTCAAAGACTGGACCTGGTTTTCTGTGTGTCTGCAACCTTCTCTGACCACATGAGTCAAACCTAAAACATCCAGGCAATCTGTCACATGACTCCACCAAATGACCAAAACCACCCACTCCATCTCTTGGGAATGTGGGGATCATGTTCTTAAAATTACTTCCTGCTGTCTGAGGGTGACAGCATCTTTAGGGGACCCTGAGAAAATTGAGATAATGGTCAAGTCCTGGGAGAGCTGTTGTACAATCTCGGTGTGATGGGAAAGTTCAGGGCTTATCTGAGGTCCTGGCTGGAATAGTCTATGAGGCTGGATCATCTTAGCTAACTGCTTTGAAGTTGTCGTGAGCAGTTTGTAGTCAGAAGCTAATCATTGGGTGGTGTTTATCAGCTTAGTGGCATTATCACAATCTAGGTGGATTCATTGTTGCAGCACCCCATCATCATCTTGGAGACCTCAAAAGTCACTGCCAGGAATGGTCACAGTTCACTGCAGAAAACTTAAGCATTTTAAACGTCATATGCAACAGATCTCCAAGAGGTTAAAGGACCACAATTTGTTAAATACATCTGGGTTACACAAACTTAGTTCCTAGTTACCTGCTTGAGACTCAAGCCTGAAATCACATACAAGAAGCTAAATGAAGCCGGGCGGTGGTGGTGCACGCCTTTAATCCCAGCACTCGGGAGGCAGAGGCAGGCGGATCTCTGTGAGTTCGAGGCCAGCCTGGTCTCCCAAGCGAGTTCCAGGAAAGGTGCAAAGCTACACAGAGAAACCCTGTCTCGAAAAACCAAAAAAAAAAAAAGCTAAATGAAGCTTACATCTAGAATTAGTTAATACTCTATATGATAACTAATATCACAGCAGAAACTGTATATGTATAGATATATGATAATCTTATAAATTCTGAGGTAATAATTGTACCTTAAGAAAAGTTTTAAAGAGACAAAATAAAACCAAAGGATTATGAGATTAGTGACAATAGAATAGTCCCTTAATTTTTCTTTTCTTCTGTCCCATACCAGGTGGCTCTTCTGACATGAGACAGAGATTTTGGATTTTCCTTTAACAACATGCTTGAGTTTAGAGAAGGAGAGAGCCATGCTTCAACTCCAAAGCCAGCTTTAATTTTTAATTGAATTGGGACCACAAAAAGACCACTTACCTTTTATGTTTGTAAAAAGAAGCAGAAACAAATATTTGGGAAAATTTATTAAATTCTACCCTGTTGGATGTGTGCTATATACCATTAGACCAATTTACTCTTTTTCTTGGGACATTTTATCTTCATGATTCATCCTTCTTCAGATGTCTCATTTGTTGAATACTCTTCAGATTTCTTAGTTGTATACTCTTATTCTCCTGGAAAGACAAAAACAAAACCCTGCCCCAACCTTAGCTTTGAGGAGTTCCTTTGGAGGGGGACAGGTTATATCTGATCAAATGAAAGGCATTTTTAGTTTTATAAATTAGTTTAGATTAACTGTCCATGCTGTCTGATGAACTATCACCTCTCCTAATCAAGAGGTCTCTTCTGTTCAAATCTAATCTTTATCAATTTTGATTGTATCCATAGCTTTTCTTCTTCTGTGAAAACAAAAGCAAAACCTTTTCCCCAATGTAACACATATCCTTGTTTCCATTCTGAGGTCAGCACATCTTTAAAGTATACAGGCTGTTTTAACTCAGCAGTTTTTTTTTTTTTGTCTACTATCCAATGTCTCTCCTCAGCTATTGTTCCTTTCTCATTAGCATTTTAAACATTTAAAGTTAACAAAGTACTGTGTAATCTTTCTCTGGGGGCCTTTATTTCTCCCTTCTGTTTATTAAGCATATCTTTTAAAATGCCATTAGATCTTTCCATAGCTGCTTGTCCTGTAGGATTGTGTGGTATACCTGTAATCTGCTTTATATTGTAATATTTTTAAAAAAAATCTGTTTCATTTTACTGGAGACATATGCTGGAGTGTTGTCAGTCTTAATTTGTACAAGTATTCCCATAATGGTCATGACTTCTAATACATGTGTAATTTCAGAATCAGCCTTTTCAGAACTTAAAGCAGATTCCCATTGAAATCCTGAATAAATATCTATAGTGTGGTGTACACACTTTAATTTTCCAAACTTTGCAAAATGAAGCACATCCATTCACAAAATTTCATTTCTTTGAATACCCTTTGGGTTACTTCCTACAAGTAATGGAGTTTGGTTATACAAAGAATAAGTAGGACACTTCCTTATAATTTCCTTGGCTTGTTGCCAAGTGATAGAAAATCTTTCTTCATACCTTTGCTACTAATGTGCTGTTTCTTATGAAATTCTGGGACTTGTAGCACAATTCCTACCAGTAGCTGATCAATTTAATCATTACCTTCTGCTAAAGGGCCTGGTAGACCTGTATGGGATCTGATATGTGTTACAGACAATGGATGATTTCTATTTATGATTACTTGCTGTAGTTGTATAATTAACAAAGTTAATTCTGAATCATCTGGAAAAAAATCAGAAGTTTCAATGTGTAAAACAACTCTTTCTGTGTATTGAGAGTCAGTAACTATATTGAGAGGTTCTGGAAAATGTAATGATACCATGAGAATAACATATAATTCTGACTTTTGAACAGAATCATAAGGGCTTTGAGCCACTTTACTTATTTTTTCCTAACTTATAGCCTTCCTTTTCTGATTTACTTCCATCAGTATAGAATGTAGGGACTCCAGAAATTAGTATTCCTCATAACACGTGAAGAAGGATCCAATTAATTTCTGTTTTTTTTTCTTTTTTATAAACTGAAGTCTCTTGCTTAGGGGATATTTATTAATCTCTACCCAAAAATTACTGCAAGCTCTTTGCCAATGTTCATTTTCTGCCCACAATGAGGAAATTTCAGCATTAGTATAAGGTACTACAATTTTTGTTGGGTCTATTCCTACTAATTGATGAAGTCTCAATTTTCCTTTCAGAATCAATTCAGAAACCTTTTCTACATAGGTCTTCTATTTTTTCACTCTGCTTGTGTGGCAAAAATATCCATTCTAAAATATTATCTTCTCTCTGCATAAGAATTCCTGTGGGAGAATGTGTAGAAGGTAAAATAACCAGGATACAATCAAGCTCTAGATCCAAGTGATCCATATGTGCATCCTGTAATTTCTTTTCTATCAAAACCAATTCTTTCTCAGCCCAAGCTGATAATTTTCTTGGACTATTTAAGTCCTTATAACCTTATAAGGTTTGAAATAAATTACTTAATTTTTGAGTTGTTAATCCAATTGTGAGCCATAGTCAGTAAATATCTCCCAGCAATTTTTGAAAATCACTAAGAGTTTGCAATTGATCTCTCTGGATTTCTACTTTCTGTGATTAAATTTTCTGTAAACCTACCTTATATCCTAGGTAATTAATAGAATCTCCTCTTTGTATTTTTTCAGGAGCAATCTGTAATATCCAACAAGGCAAAGTTCTCTTTACTTCACTGAACATTTTTTATGAGTTATCTGCATCTGAATCAGCTAGTAAGAAATCATCCATATAATGGTAAATTATAGATTGAGGAAATGGATTACAAATAATTTCCAATGGCTGTTGTACAAAATATTGACACAAGGTGGGGCTGTTTAACACCCCTTGTGGAATAATTGTCCACTGGTACCTTTTAACAGGCTTGGGATTATTATAAATAGGCACTGTGAAGGCAAATTTTTCTCTATCCTGTCCTTGGAAAGGTATAGTAAAAAAGCAGTCTTTTAAATCAATCACTATAATGGACCACCCCTAGGTAATAAGGAAGGCAAGGGAATTTCAGGCTGTAAAGAGCCCATTGACTGGATCACCTTAATAAGAGCTCTCAACTCTGTTACCATTCTCCATTTTCCAAATTTCTTTTTTTAATGATTTATTTAATTTTTGCTTTATGTGCATTGTTATGGGGGTGTCAGATCAACTGGAACTGGAGTTATAGACAGTTGCAAGATGTCACATGGGTGCTAGGAATTGAACTTAGGTCCTCTGGAAGAGTAGCCAGCACTCTTAACCATCAAACCATCTCAGCAGCCCCCAAATTTCTTTTTAATGACAAATACAGAATTTCATGGAATGGTCGATTCTTCAATATGTTGGGCATTTAGCTGCTCCTGTAACAGTTTTCCTAGTGCCTGTAATTTTCTGATGTCAAAGGCCATTGTTGGATGTCACAGGTTTGTCAGTTAACCATTTTAAAGGTAGGGCTGTTGATACTTTTGAAAGCTCAACAACTGTTGTGCCCTGTTTATATACAATCTGAATTGTCCATGATTGTTCTTGATAATACCTTTTAATATTTCTCTCAGAAGCATTATTTTATGATTTGTTTCTGAAATTGGAGGAATGTTAGTCTGTGTTTTCCATTGCTGTAACAAATCATGTTCCAATAAATTCATTGCCATGTTAGTCACAAATGGCTTTAACTTTCCTATCTGCCCTATATACTTGACCCATCTTGTGCTTTGTTTTACCTGAGATAAAGTTCCAATCCCTAAAAGCTAAATATTTACCTCCTAAAGAGGCCAATCTGGATGCCAAAATTTTGGTGAAATTATTGTTACATCTGCACTTATGTCAACCAAACCTTCAATTACAATGCCATTCTTTCATATTTTTAGCTTTGGTCTTTGGTAACTTATACAAGTTTGCCAAAATACTTGTTTTGTGTTCTCTTCTGAAAATTTTTTTATCTACTGAAGCTGTTCTGTCATCCAGAGCAGTATGGTTTTTAACAACAGTCACTAAGTCTTTTAACTGCTCTGTGCATGAGTTTTTCCAATACTGATAGGGAATGATTGAACCAAATTTGATATTAGGGCCCTCGAGAGGCCCCCTATGGCAAAGTGTTGTGGAATATTCAATCACAATGTGAACCCTGAATTTGCATTTGCATTAATTAAATAAAATCAACCTTGAATCAAGAGGCAGAGCCAGTGACTAGCTGATTGGAATTAGGAATAGAGAAGTCAGCAATTTGGATAGAGAAGATGCACAGGAAGGAAAGGGTGGGGACTAGAGTTTGAGCTTCCTTTTGGTTCCAGGATGAGGGAAGAAACAAGTCTCTTGCGGTATCTCCAACCAAAAAACAAAGTCAGCTAGAGATTGCTACTCAGCCTCTCTGAGTTAGCAGGTTTTCACCCCAGCCTGATTCCTGAGTCTTATTGATGAATAGGATGGTAGAGAGTTAATTTAAACCAATATATTGCCACCGCAGCAGAGCTGGGACCGTGGAACTGGAAGCCCCGCCAGGCCATGGCCTGAGTGGCCAGCAGGGCACGGACTGTGGGGCCATGGGACCACGGACAGTAATTAAAGTATCAGTAGATTCATGTGCAGCCACTAAGGCAACAGAAAAACATCAGCAAAGGATTACCTCTCCTGTCCCTTGTTGATCTGTATTCATTAGTCCAATCACAGCCTTTGCCATACCTTCTGCATACTCCAGAAAATTGAGACTTTCTGTTTGGATTATCTCTAGAAAAAAAATTGTTTCTAGGAATGCCTTGCCTACAATCCCTTTTCAGATTACCTTGGTTACCACAATTAAAACACGACATTTTGATTTTTCTTAAAATTTTTGGAAATCACTTCTATCAAAGTAGCAACATAAGTGGGAGATCCAATATCAGCTGTATTTTTTACCCATTTATCTATGGGTGCTGATCTTGCCTTTAAATGCCTAATTTCAGCAGATGGTGGTGGTGCACACCTTTAATCCCAGCACTCAGGAGGCATAGGCAGGCAGAGCTCTGTGAGTTTGAGGCCAGCCCTGTCTACAGAGCTAGTTCCAGGACAGCCAGGACTGTTACACCAAGAAACCCTGTCTCAAAAACAAAACAAAACAAAAAAGGCCTAATCACCCTTTTGCATTCTGAATTAGCATTTTCCAAAGCCAAAGATTCAATTAATATTTGTCTAACTTCTGGATCTGATATTTTTCTATTTGCAGCTAAAGTCAATCTTTGCAACAAAAAAAAAAAAAAGAATGAAGGCTTCTTTTGGGCCTTGTATAATTTTAGTAAATGATTCAGTCCTCTTTCCTGATTTTTCAATCTTGTCTCAAAGATGCTATATGACATAGAGCCAAGGTGTGATCATCAAATTCAAACTATCTTTACAAATCAGCATACTGACTTTCACCGAGAAACTGGTCTTGGGAAATATCAATACCTCTAGCCCTATTTTGTTGTTCTATGGCCCTAGCTTCCTCTTTCTACCATATTCACCATTATAACTGAGACCCAGCTTCCAAAATTGTAGCTAAATCTTTCCAGTCTTTGGGGGTCAATTCTGTTCTGAGTTGCCCGTGAATTTAATATCTGCTTCACATAGGGTGAATGCATACCATATGAAATGACTGCTTCCTTAAATCTCCTCAAATCTAACATTTCTATAGCATTCCAGTTAACTTCTGCATAACCTTGGGGGTGCCTATCATCTGGTAGTCATTCTTGTATGGTAACTGGGTAAACCAAGGTTAGTTTTCTGATAACCTTGGGCCTCTGTTCTTCATTTTCATCATGCAATGGTGCAGTAGGTTCTACTCTAAATTTCTCTGTCTGTGTGTGACTAAGAAACTTTTTCTCAGTTTCATAGTAGGTCTTTCTAAGACTTGTATCTTATTAGTCAATTTTTCATATTTGACACAGTTATTAAACCACTTTTTAAAGGATAAAATATGAATTATCAAACAGATAATTATAATCAACATTATGTCAATCCCAGCTAAGTTGTTTATCCCTTCATTTATTTTTTCTATTTTCAAGCCATCCATTGTGGAACTATACAGAGTCCTAACTCCCGCAGTGTAGACGGATTTTTCTTTGGGCCATCAGCTCACAAAAAATGACATGGAGACTTATTACTAATTATGAAAGCTCAGCTGTAGCTTAGGCTTGTTTCTAACTAGCTCTTATCACTTAAAGTAACTCATTTCTATTCATCTACATGCTTCCACATGGCTCATGGCTTTTGCCTCTCCTCCTGCATGTCCTGCTTCTCCATCTCCTCTGGCATCTCCCATGCACCAAGATTCATCAGCTCTTCCTTTCTCTCTCTGCCCAGAGTCCTGCCTAACTATTGGCCATTCAGCACTTTATTAAACCAATCCGTAGGCACCTTGGCAAAGATGCATCTTCACAGTGTACAAAAAGATTGTTCCACAACACTGCAGTGTAATAATATTCCCCATTCTTAAAGTGGGAAAGATTTTTTTTTTTAATAAAAAGTAACTCCCTCCTTAAGAATTTCCAAGTATCTCACCAGATCTGCTGACTTTTCACTTTGTTGTCCACGGCAGCCACAGCAGAGCTGGTGGGGGCAGAGGGGAAGTATGGCCAGCTGCAACAGCATCAGCACTTGGCTGGGGTCCCCAGGCAGCAGGGCTAGCGCAGTGAGGCAGGCTGCCACTATGATGCATGGGCAGAGCTGAGGGCACAGGCTGTGGGTGTGTAGCTGCCGCAGCAGAAGCCCAAGCAGTGCATGCGGGTGTGGAGGCAGCTGAGGTGGCCTGGCAGCAACGCAAGGAGCAGACCCAGGGAAAGCCCGTGACCCACGGAGCCTGAGACGTGGACATAGGGGGGCAGACAGGAGAAGCCCATAAGAGGAAGGCTAGGGCACGGTATGCAAGGGCATAAGACCAACTGAATGCAGCATTTTGGGATCAAGGTGGGTGGCAGGAGGTGTTTGGGGCCAGGGTGTGTTACGGCCAGCTGCTGCTGTGGCTTTGGAGGCTGCAGAAGCATGCGGGAACAGTGTGTCCCATAGTGGCAGCAGAAGCTGCTGTGGGCTAGTATGAGCTCATGCCACACGTTGGACGCCAGACGAAGTGTTTATCTAAACTGTTCTATTATTAATAAAAACTCGGGAGTTAGTTACCAGGTAAAAACCTGATAGATCAAGAAAGCAGCGGAGGAATGACCAGTTGATCTCTCTTCAGACTTCCCAGATCATAAAGGTCAAGAATCTTATTAAGCCCCTCCCTACTCCTTCCTGTCCTCTCTATCGTATCCTGGGTCCTGCAAAATTTCTATGTCTAATTCTGGTCAGTTAGTCACTGACTCTGCCCCTGACCCAAACTTGACTTTATTAACAGTCTCAGAATGTTACAGTGCAATCAAATATCCTGCAACAGAAAATGGGTCATTGAGGAGGAGGAGAGATATATATTGGCAGACAGTACCTCTGAGGTCCAAACTTTAATCCAGAGAAAATGGGGGAAAACATGATTCAGCATAGACATGGGGCCTTAACAAGGACCCAGTCAGGAGCCTGTGATGATTAAGCATCTGAAATGCTTGAATTGGGAGAACTTTAAACAAGAAATGAGGGAGCCTCTGACAGTATGGCTCATATGGCTGTGGGACACCATAGCAGAGTGCCATGGACTAGGGAAACTCAGCAATGTAACTAGCCATGCGCCCTTGAGTAGTGTTGTGTGGTGGTTTGAATAAGAACGGCCTCCTCAGACTCATGTATTTGAATTAGGGAGTGGCATTAGGAGGTGTGGCCTTGTTTGAGTAGGTGCGGTCTTGTTGGAGGAAGTGTATCAGGGGGTGGGCTTTGGGGTTTCAAATGCCCAAGCCAGGCCCAGTGTAGGTCTCTCTTCCTGCTGATTGCTGATCTACATATAGAACTCTCAGCTACCTCTCCAGCACTATATCTGCCTGCATGCAACCATACTTCCCACCATGATCATTATAGATCACTAAACCTCTGAACTGTAAGCCGGTCCCAATTAAATGTTTTCCTTCATAAGAGTTGCCATGGTCACGGCGTCTAATCACAGCAATAGAAACCCTGAGACAATATATAATCTGAGACAATGTGAGACAAATAATTCCGTAATAGACTGGTTTATATGGCCATTAGGAACACATGGTTATTGGATGTAGGAGGCATGTAGCTATACTCCTGCTCACAGATAACCACTGGGGAAACCAGGAAGGTTAAACACACAGGGCTGTCTCTTCAAAGGGAGAGTTAGATGTATAACCTGTTTCTGCCCAGCAGGCTGGGACATGGTTGATAACCTACCTTTGCCCTATGTGTATGGCCAGGCCACACTGGCTCCACCAGCCCCTTATCTTGAAATTGTTTATCTCAATCAATCTGTAGCGATACCCTCCCCCAGCCCTACCAGGAGCTTCTTTTCCATGAGCCTATTTCCTTATTTAATCTATAGAACCTATCTTTATGGAAGATGTCGCTTGTACTTGAAGAGTTTTGATGTCGTCATGTCTTAAGCTTTGTTATGCACACAGGATTAAATTACTCATCATCACCAGGAAACTTTTTTCCAAATTGTGCTATACTTAATTGTTCCTAAAATAAACTCCCTGGGGTCAGACTCTCACAGCTACTGAGTCGTGTTGAATTGAGTTTCCTTCTTGCCTCCCACAGATCAACACTCTGCTGGACATGGTGCTTGCAAACCACCCCCCAACACACACACACACACACACAATTGGAGACACAGACTCCTATCATTATCAATAACTAGAAGACAATAAAGGAAGGACTGGCTTTACTTATGGAACTGGCCTGTGAGGGATGGTGTGTACTTCTCCAGGATGGATGGGACTGTGCTCATCACAGAGAATTAAGAAAGAAGTTGGGGCTGGAGAGGAAACTTAGTGGTTAAAAGCATGACTGTTCTTACATAGAACCAGGTTTGATTCCCAGCAAACTCACACAGCAGCTCTACAACTGTCTATAACTCCAGTTTCAGGGGATCCAACGCCCTCTTCTGACCTCTGCTGGCACGCCATGCATGTGGTGGTGCAGACATACATGCAGGCAAAACAACCATACATACAAAATAAAATAAAATAATAAATCTTTGAAAATAAAGTAATTTTTAAAAGAAGTTAATTCAGCAGGATCCTCAGGACTGGTACAAGGACTTTAATGGTTTTGCTGGGTCCTATTGTGAGTCATGATCTTTATGAAACAGGAGAGGTTCTGACCGATAGGAATGCTTTAGACTTGACATGTAAGTCTTGTAAAAGGCTAAAACCATCACTATTGGGAGGGGATTTTAAAAAAAGGAAAGAAAGAAAAAAACAGACAAGGGAGTCTGTCTCAGTCACTTGAACACAGATACAGAACACAGCAGGATTTGTGTTGAGGTAGAGTTGGAAGTGAAAAATGTGATAGAAAGCTAATGGCAGGGATTACAAGCCTCTAGACAGCTTTAAAGCCTGAAACAAAGTTGGTGAGTTTTAAGGGAGAGGTGCCAGCTGGTGCCACTGTAGTTCATGACCAACTATTATGGCATAGCTTACATTGAAGAGTTAATTCAAGCTTATTTTGTCCCTTTAAAAAAAAATCTTCTTTGACCAGGTATAGTGCCTCACACCTTTTATCCCAGCACTTGGGATGCAGGCAGATCTCTGCGTTTGAGACCAGCCTGGTCTACAGAGTGAGTTTCAGGACAGTCAGGACAACACAGAGAAATCCTGCCTCAAAACAAAACAAAAAAAACTTTTTGGTAACCATTATTATTCCTGTAGACACATATTCCAGTAATATATCTTCTTGTAAAAATAAAGGTATAACCATGTCCATCTCTATTTCTTTGCTAAATTCAACTACCATTATACATTTACTAGTCTTATCTCTTACTACCCAACCCATGACCTCACAGCGTTCTACACCCAACCCCAACATCCATGTACCTTCATTCTACTAATCACTCCAACCCATGACCTCACAGCATGCTACACCCAAGCCCAATATCCATGTACCTTCACTCTACTAATCACTCCAACCCATGACCTCACAGCATGCTACACCCCAGGCCAGCATCCATAAACATTTACTAATCGAATGACCTGGGAGGGCCATTCTAAACACTAAGCATTCTAAACACTAAGGATTTTTGAATGCTTCTAGAAGAATTCCTGATTTTCAAGGGTTTATAACAGACAGAAATCTCTTTTTATGGCAAAATTGCCACGAAAAGCCTCAGTTTAGGAAGATAGATTTTTCTTTTCAATTAGAAACCTAAGTATTTGACATAGTGTATCATATGAAAGCAGAAGTAGCTAAGTTTTATTCTGTACTTTCAGTGCTAAAATATGCAATCAGTGTAATATATAGAATGATTCATAGGTCAGTCATCCATAGCCATGGACACTAAGGGTTTGTTTGGTTTGGTTTGGTTTGGTTTGTTTTTTTTTTTTAAGAAACTAGCTGAAGATTCACCCTTGAATGAAGTCTGGGAAAATTGTCACTTGGGGGTGCATTGACTTTAGAACAGTCATGAAAGTCTACTCAAATTGATGTATAACAGACAACAATATGTGGTGAGTGTGCAGACAGTGTGGCTACTTAAGAGTGCCTATAATTTGCTAGTGAACTACAAAGTAAAAGATTGCATTTTCTGTATGAGCAGATTAGTTTCAGTGTAGGGGGAGGGTGGGAAGGAGGAGGGTGGGAAGGTGGGCACGGGCTGTGAAGAGTTAGTAGGACTGTGCTGGTGTTATGCCCAGACCGCAGGGACTCCCAAAAGACCACTACAGAGACTGAATCCCATATGTAAAAGCAAAGAACCTTTATTTTCAAGCTCTGAGCTTGGTCTCTCTGTCTGTCTGAACGCAACTGGTGAGAGAAGAGAGCCCTGAGCCTAGGCGGGGTAGAGTTTTTATCATAGCAAAGGCTGGGGTGAGAGGATTTCCAGGGTTCAGTAACCTGAGTGGCTGACATTTGTCTAGGGATATCTGTAAAACAGAAAATAGGTGTGTGCTAGACTCAGGGACATCTAGCCATCTTATCTAACCTTATCTAATGGTTGGAATGTTGGGTACTTCCCCTTAGATGTAGGGCCTCCCTGGGTGGGGTCAGCTTATGGCTTTTTCTGGGTCTGGGTGTTGCCTCTTAAGTATGTCAGGGCAGCTATGTGGTCAAGCTGTTTTGGGCCCCCCACACTGGCTAGTTTTATGTCAACCTGACACAAGCTAGAGTACTGGAGAGGAGGGAGCCTCAACTGAGAGAATGCCTCCATAAAGTCAGGCTGGAGACAAGCCTGTATGTAGGGCATTTTCTTAATTAGTGGTGTTTGGGAGAAGTCCCAGTCCATTGTCAGTGGTACCACCCGTGGGCTGGTGTTCACAGTGATAGGTATACAGCACCGGTTACCAGCAGAAAAGTCATGGGCCATAGCCACGACTACCAGAGTTAGAAAGAGCTTTATTAGAAAGAAGCCAGGCCTGGAGAGAAAGGAAGATGGCAGGAACAGAGAGAGAGAGAGAGAGAGCACGCAAAGAGGAAACACAGAAAAGAGAATGGAGGGGGGGCGAGTCCAGCTTTTTAAGGTGGGGATTGCGTAACCACACGGTGGGTACACAGTGGCCCGCGCCCACTGATGATGTAAGAACCCGGAGGAGGAAGGGCAGGATCCTAACACATGGGTTCTACAAGAAAGCAGGCTGAGCAAGTCATGGAGGGTGGGGGGTCCCTGCAGGTGTCATACAGGGAAGCAAACAGCATGAAGAGATGAGAATGAAAATATGGTGCAGATTGACTTTTTCAACCTGGATCAGACCTCAGGGAGGCTAACGCCAGGCAGTTCACTGTCAGCATATTTAAAACACAGTACAATTTGGGAAAAGGTTTCCAGGCAACAATCAGTCTAATCTGTCAAATTCCAGGTGTACAATAAAGCCTAAGGTGTCTCTACATAGAAACTCTTTACAAAGTACATGAGACCATGGGGGTGGTCTCCCCCCCCCCCCCATGGCTTGGAATCTAATGTAGTCTCTGATAGCATAGAGGTCAGCAGGTCATAAAGTGCATGTGACATCTCCCCTGAGGATGGGTAATGGTCTAGGGAGGGAAGAGTCTGGGATAATCATTCTGGGGAATTTGGGTGAGGCCTGCCTCTATAGCAAAAGGTGGCTGAGGTCTACCTCCACGAATAGCAAAATGGTCATCAAGTCATTAAAATCCACTCTCAGCTTTCTGGATAGAATGCAGGTACTTCATTGTTATTGTTAGGATTCCGGCCACCATTCCAGCTATATGACTACACATGCGCAGTTTAGTAGCCAAGTAAGGGGCCTGTGGTCACGCAGCATGGTCACTCAATCTGTGCATGTGTGGAGTAGCTCCATAAACCCACACGCGCATGTACAGGGGAATCCTTAAAAAGCCGGTCACAGACTCCTCCCCTCTCTTCTGCTCTCTCCTCCTCCCCCACTCTCTCTCTCTCTCTCTCCCTGCAGGTGTCTTTCACAGTCCTGGTCACTCTCTTCTGTCCCCCCACCTCCTCCTAATAAAGCTCTGATACTGGGTTTTGTCATGCCTCATGACCTTTCCTCTCCGAGTAAAAGAACTGCATTTAAAAACAACAGTCATCTCCTCCATTGAGGAGACATCCTTGTATGATTAACGTTCCTGGTTTCCTTAGTGCTCCTCTGTGAGTACAAGTACTCAACAATGGAGAGCAATCCAGTAAGCAGCACCCCTCCATGGCCCCTGCATCAGCTCCTGCCTCCACGTTCCTGCCCTGTTCGAGATCCTGTCCTGACGACCTTCAAGAGTGAATAGTGATGAGGAATTGTAAGCTCCCCTTCCCTCCCCAACTTGTTTATGTTGTTTCATCCTAGCAGTAGTAATCCTAACTAAAACAGAAACCTTCGTAGGAAAGCTTTTACAGACTTCTTTCTCTTCAATGAAAACTTATCTCACGTCTTGCTGTCATTAAAGGAATTGTTCCTAGAAGTTCAGCCACTTGAGTTAACCCACCAAGATCATGTTGTCTTCCTTTTCCCTTGGAACCATGGGCCTGGCTATGCCTCAGTGTCTAGCAGGCCCTGACTTTGACCTTATCAAACCCTTTGTACTGACTGCATGAGACCTGGGCACCCTTCCTCCCAATGAATTTTAATCACACCTCAATGTATTATTATTATTATTATTATTATTATTATTATTATTAATTCTCTCATACAATACATGCCAACCACAGTTTCCTCTCCCTCTACTCCTTCCAGCCCCACCTCCATCTCCACTCTCCCACAGATCCACTCCTCCTCCGTTTCCCTCCAGAAAAAAGCAGACTTCCCAGGGATATCAACTCAATAAAGCATAACAAGTTACAATAAAACTAGGCACAAACCCTTACATCAAGGCAGAATGAAGTAGCCCAGTAGGAGGGTCCCAAGAGAAGGCGAAAGAGTCAAAGACACACCCACTCCCACTGTTGGGAGTCCCACAAAAACACAAGTTAACAACCATAACATATATGAATTTATAATCTTTAAATTCAAAAGATAAGAAAGAGTATACATTTAGACTTTACACTGCAATGTGGGCATTTATCTTAGTTCCTGTTCAATTGCTGTGAAGAGACACCATGACCAAGGCAACTCTTATAAAAGAAAGCATTTAATTGGAGGCTTTCTTACACTTCTAGAGAGTTAGTCCACGGTCGTCATGGTGGAAAGCAGATAAGCATGGCACTAGAGCAGTAGCTGAGAGTTTTACATCCTGATCTGCAGGTAGCAGGCAGACAGACAGACAGACAGACACTGACCTAGGCTTTTGAAACCTCAAAGCCCATCCCCAGTGACACACCTCCTAATACTTTCCAAGCAGTTCCACTAATTGGGGACTGCAAACATATGAACCTATGGGGGCCATTCTCATTCAAACCACAGCACCATTGGAAAGAGAGACACTCTTGAGTTTCTTCACAATGGCTATATACATGCTCCTTATCACTCAAAGGATGCAATTTACAAGGCTTAAAAATTAAGTAGAGTTTAAAATCAAGTTTAAAAAATGAATTTACTTATTTCTAGTATAAGAATCTCCACTGGGTGGTGGTGACTATCGCCTTAAATCCCAGAACTCGGGAGGCAGAGGCAAGCAGATCTAGGCCAACCTGGTCTACAGTTGGAACCTAGGCCAGTTCCAGGACAGCCAGGGCTACATAGAGAATTCCTTTCTTGGAAAAAAAAAATCTCCTGCAACTAAAGTGCCTGGTGGTTTTATGAGGGAATAGGAGCTGGCACAGGTGTGGTGAGTACAGTGTGTGTGTCAAGTAGGAGCAGGTAGGAGCAGGCTTCCCTCCTCCTTAGCCCCTCCTTCTTAGCTTCAGGCTTAGATAAGCAGCGCAAGCTGCCAAGATCTTCAAGATCTTGAGTCAGAAAGATGCGGAGCAGCTCCACAGAACTGCTGCAGAATGAGGAAGGTGAGGTCTCATGGAGGATGACTGTAGATGACAGAGAGCTACCACTGTCAAGCCCAGCACTGCTCCTTAGAAGAAATGATCCACTCAAACAAAGGGGTCTTTTCCTGCTGCATTCGCCCATGTTGATGCTTTGGTTTGGTTTGGTTTGGTATCCCATAGCTGCTGAATTCCCATTGGCATGTTCTTAGAATGGTAAGTGGCGGGTCTTCAGAGATCTTACCCATCATCAAAACATTTGGTGGCATAGATGGCATCGTGCCACCCTCTGAGCGTTTCACAGAATTGGAAAAGATACCACCGAACCTCTGGTGCCAGAAGGATGCAACTAGGAAAGCAGACAAAAACAAAAGGTGGAACTGCAGCTTCTCTCCCAGCACAATTCACTGAGACACAGCTCAGTCTACAGAGGGTGTTTCCTAAGCACGGTTCTATCCCTTCTATAAGTTCTGGGAGTACCATGGGGAAGACTGAAGGCTGAAAAATGGAGGTCTCTTCAGTTTGGGCCAAAACCATAAAGGAGTCCATTTTTCACATTTTATCTTGACCTGAGCAAGCACCCAGAGCTGAGAGTGTCCTTTAAATATTCACAGAATTGATACCTGGGTCTATAGTCTGCCGTTATGTCTCCTGAAGGGAACTAGGCCACTGTGGTGGCATTTGTGGGAGCCCACCAATTTTATAATGCACAACTACTCTGGCCCAGCTGGCCTCAGATCCATAGCTCAGAAGAAAGTATAAGACCAGGTAAGAGTGGACCAGTCTTGGCATGAGCATGGGAACCAGCTATAGGCTGAGAGGAAAATGAGCTATCCCAGACCCTTACAAGATGCCTCATGATAAAACTTCAGTAACACACATTCAGTGGGGTTTTGAACTCAGGACTGGTTTCTGGGCTGGGAGTGTAGCTCAGGGGGTAGGATGCTTACCTAGGAAAGGCGTCTGGGAAGTTCATTCCTCATCCTCAAAGGCTAGATAGGGAATCATCCCAGACAAAAATCTCTCCAAAGTGCTTGGAATTCCACAACACAGCATAGAGCCAGCCCACATCAGAAGAATACTGTCACGTGTTTGGATTTACCTGAGAGGGGCTTTCCCAGCCACCCAAGATGAAGTAGACTTGGCAAGATTTCTAGAAATGTTGATAATTTTTTCTGTTTATTCTTGCTGATTAAATGTCCTGTACATTTGTTTGAGGGGCAACAAAATGAACGCGGTCATCCCTGGAGAGGCAAGAATCCAAAGCACACTGCAGTGGAAGTGACATCTGGGGCAAAGGTTAATCTACTGAACCCAATAAGACCTTGATGAATGCAGTTGCTTCACTTCCATGGCGCTCACACCATGACCTGCCAACAGCAAGTTCCTACCACTCACCAGAACTGACGGTGCACACTGCTGACCGGATGCACAGGTGGGACACTGACTTAGAATCAGCCACGGAGGGAATTTTTGCACCACAGAAATTGGCAAATCTACAAATCAGACTTCACCGTCACTACCCGCTTATCCCTAACTCCAGAAGAGATCATTCAACATGCCTCAGTGTACCACTGCCAGGTCATTGTGGAACTACCAGGCCCAGGATGTGCTTGTAAAAAAAGTCACAAAACTCAAGTCACCTTTGAGCCCCCAACTGGGAACAAACCAGGCAGGGTAACAAACTGAATCAGAACTTGACGGAAGTTTGAAGTTGTGTCAACCCATCACTAAGTTCACCTTTTCTACTTGCTTTCCCAAAGAGGTCAAAGCGCAGGTTTTCTTTACTCTGACCTGGGTTTTCTTTGTTTTTCATGAAACAAAATTCTTATAGATGGAGAAGTGTCTGAACCATTCGAGGCATTCATTTAGCCAACCACTTCTCTGCCTCCCTGGACAGCTGCCTGCAAAGCCCTAAGAAGTGCCCCAGTTTACAGAATGCACTCAGATGTGTGCAGCTGTAGATGGAAACAAAGAGGCACAAAGTGGGCAGGTGGCTTCCTGTGGGCCTAGTCTCCCTCCTCTGAGATAACTTTCCACGCCTCTTCTCTTCTCCAGCCTTCTAACTCAGAGCCTCCTCTCTCTAGATAGATACCTATCTCCATTGTGCATGTCTGGATCCCACTAAATCTGTTCTTCAAATATCACAGATGTCACCAGAGGATTTATTTTCTCCATCCTGAATATTCTTCCTTCCCAGCTAGGAAATGAAGATTGGTCACTTCATCTATTTGGCTCCTCTGGTCCCCTACATTCCCCTGTACCACATGGCCTGCCAAACCTTAGTAATTATCAACTCAAGTAAAACAGAAGTTACACAAGAAAGGGAATAGCACCAGGTATGTGGCAAGGCAGAGAACAAAGTTACGTAAGCATAATTATGCAAATACCTGAAATTATATTTAACCAGACTTTCATCACTGACAAACCACCATAGAAAAATCAACTTAAAGGAGGGAAGATCTATTCTGGTTCATGGTTTCAGAAGTTTTATGCTGTGTCAGCTAATTCCATTGTTTATAGATCTGTAGAAAGGCAAAGGTATGATGGAGCCAGCCTGCTCACCTCATGCAGCTTGGAACAGAAAAAGAGAACTTAAGAGGCCAGGAACAAGACATGGTCTTCAGAATGTGGCAACAAGGACCCACTTCCTACAATTAGGTCCCACCTCCTAAATGCCATTTCCTTCCAATCCTTCTCAAGTTATGAATCCACCTGTCAGTTAATGCACAGATCCAATCTCTTTCCCAAAGGCACCACATTAAATGTTGCTGCGATGGGACCAAGCCTTCAATGCATGAGTATTCTAGACTCAAACTATGACATTTCAGTACTGGCTCCCAAAGCTTCAAGGCCATTTGACAATGCAAAATTTGTTCAAAGGCTTCTAAGAATCCCCAAAGTCTTAATAATCCCAACATTGCTCAAAGTTCAAGTCCAACATCTTTTCTGAGATTCAAGACAAAAAAAACCAAAAAACTATATACCCTATATACCTCCAACATACAGATGAGACAGGCACATAGTGAACATTCTCATTCCAAAGGAAAAATAGGAGTAGCAAGAGGGATAGAACTAAAGGAAGACCAAATCCAACAGGGCAGACATTAAATCCTGTTGGATACATCCAAGTGAACTCTTTCTTGAATCCATTATCTCCATGGTTGGTATTTTGTGTGGCTGATAAAATGGCACTGTTTGGTAATGAGACAAACCTTTACCATCCATACTAAACCACTTTGATCTTTCAGGACCTGCCAAAATAGCATCACCATTACCCTATCTTTGAACAGTTTCGTTTTTTTAGAATATGCTTTATTTTCAGAAGTTTAAAACCAGAAGTTTCTGTTGAAAGCAGGAAGTTTTGCTGTTAGTACATACCCATAATCCTAGCTCTCAGGAAGCTGTAGCAGGAGGATCATGAGTTCAAAGCCAACCTAGGATATATAGCAAGACCTTGTCTCAAGAATAAAAGAAAGAGGGGGAGGAAGGAAAGGAGAGAGGAAGGGAGGGAGAAGAGAAGAAAGGGGTTTTCAATCAATAGAAAACACAATGCCACAAAAAAAAATTCACAACTTTGCAGGCATTGATTGAACACTTCATACAGTCTAGGGGTCTTGATAGGGTTCGCCAGTTAAAGAATTAAAAGTCAGGAAAAATTTGGATGGGGAACAGCATGTGGCAGCAGAAAACTCTTAAATACCTTGGACAGCAGCAGACAAAATCAGCAGTAGAAAAGAAGTGTTTATTGGGAGTGAATAAACATGAACACACAGCAGACATACAGGAAAAAAAAAAAGAGCCTCTGCAAAGCAGATCAAGAACTGTGAGCCCCTGTGAAATTCAGAATCCAAGCAATATACTTCCAATGTACAGTGGTGGGGCAGGCACATAGTGGACATTCCCATCCCAAAAGGAAAAACAGGAGTAGAAAGAAAGAAGAAGTCTCTTATGGGCTGGTGCTGGGGGATGTCTTTCTGTACGCTGTGAATATATGTTGCTCTGATTGGTTGATAAATAAAGCCATTTGGCCTATGGCAAGTCAGGTTATAGCTAGG
>CABHPH010132114.1:1875-33953 GCA_902168325.1 Peromyscus nudipes | reverse complement strand
CATTTTAATGCTTACTGCTCAATTCATCTCACTTTTATGACTTTACTTAAACTTTGGTTCTCTTTCACTGGAAGAGAAACTTATTTATTATCATGCCTTACATTTTTCTTTTGACTTTTTAAATGTTCTTTGCTTCATTTATCTTATTTTAAGAGCTAGCATAGACTTTACCTGGGATTGTATTATATAAAATCCATGGCCATTAATTTGTCAGTTGGCAACCTTTGATTTGCTAACTTTATCTACCTTATTCATCTGTCCATAGGCAGATTTTATGATGTGCTTTCCTTATTGTAATAAACTGCTGAAAAAGCAATGTCTTAGAGGAGTGATTTACCTAACATGATTATTAAGGGAATTGGAGGCAATACTAGAAGCAATCAGAGAAGTAAAAACGTTATATATGTATAATTGCACACCTATGTGGGAGGCCAGCTTCTGCTTTTTCCAAGGGTATTCTTGAGGAGAGAGGGATAAGAAACATTTAGATAGGAAGATAATGTGAAGAAGAGACAGACAGAAACACAGGATAGCTTCAGGAGGGCCTGAATCAATATCCACTGGCTCCTTCTGTCTCTTCAAAAGCACTTTTTATAGGAATGCCAAGGGGTGGGGCAAAAGACCTCCCCCTAGCACAGCCAAGTGCAGATCCTTCCAAATACCTGGTGACCACACTCCTGGTCAAGTCATCCTTTAATGCAGCCCTGCTGGGTAAAGCAAGCTCAGATCTCACTAGGAAACCGCTGTGCCCCACCCTTCCCCCACATACATACTACTATAGAGAAGATGTAGCTAAAGAAAATATTAAACATTTAGGCCTTCTGCTGCAAATATTTATAGATCAGACTGAGGACCTGAAGTTAATCTAGGATTAGACAAGGATAATCTAGCACTCAAAGTATGTGGTGTCAGATATTTTAAATGAGTTTTCCAAGGCCACAGGTCTTGTGAAAATTGGACCTTATAAAATTGGTGCCTTCAGGTACATTAGATGGTTTCTTTTATCTTCAGGATGTGTGTCTTGATTTCCAGTAAAGTTTTTTAGAACGCACTAAGAAAAAGATGCATTTAAAGGAAAGAAGAGAGGGAAAAAAGATTTTGGAATCTAACGGAAGAGAGAACACCAGAAGAATAAGTCTTCCAGTTAGGAGATAACATCAAAACAGGAAGTTAGCCAGGTGTGTGATTCTGCTCTGTGATACCAGCACTACAGAGACTGAGCCAGGAAGTCTCAAAGTTCAAGGTTGGTGTGAGCAACACACTGTGTTCTATGACAAGCCTGACTACATAGTGAGAACCAGTCTCAAATACAAAACCAAAATCAGAATAGGGAACATGAGATAGAGAAATCTGTGTGTTCATAAATCCTTTTTCAAGACTATAGAATACATGGAGGGCCTATATATGTGGTACATAAATAAAGTGAGCAAATCAAAATGAGGTGGTGTGGGACCTCATGAAATGAGCTAGGAAAAGTGATGTGATGGTAGGCTTTAATGTCAACTTGCCACAAATTAGAATCCCACGCATAGGGTATCTCAAGTGAAGAGTTGTCTGATTGTGTTAACCGAAGCATGAAGACTCACTCAAAATGTTGGTGGCACATGCTGGCAGCAATCTGGGTTTGTGAAAATGGCAATGCAGAAGGAAGAACATTCACCTTTTCCTCACTAGGCCTTATGCTTGGGCCTGGGTTTGACTTATCCTGTTGCTTCTGCTAATTCCTTTGCTGATTCTACAACCAGTTTCCTCAGAATTCCATTGTGAGCTAAGAACAGTACATCTACAGGATCCTTCAGGTTTGGGCACTAGATCAGGGCTAATAAGGTACATAGCTTCAAGGTCTGAGCAACTACCACATTGTTAGTCTAGCCAATGAGAGCCATATACAGTGTTACTATTCTGACTGCTCAGGCACACACTTTAACGATCAAGTAGCTACCTGGTTCTCAGCCATTCAGCTATGATATAGCTGTTGGTATTCAAGTATAAGATGATCTAGTGAATTATATATATATATATATATATATATATATATATATATATATATATATAAATGTATAATTCAGGCTGGGTGGCAGTAGCACATGCCTTTAATCCCGGCATGTGGAAGGCAGAGCAAGTATCAAACAGTATAGAAAACTAAATAACATCCTGCACCCTATTGAACCACAGTGAACTAAAGGTAGACATCAACAGCAATAGAAACTACAGAAAGTGCCGGGCAGTGGTGGCGCATGCCTTTAATCCCAACACTTGGGACACAGATCTCTGCGAGATGGAGGCCAGCCTGGTCAACAGAGCAAGATCCAGGATAGGCACCAAAACTACACAGAGAAACCCTGTCTCAAAAAACAAAAAAAAGTATAGTTCTTTTAATACCTAGTATAATGTGTAATTCTTATTTTATACAATACAACACACACACACACACACACACACACACACACACACACACAAATATTTAGTTTACTGGGTCTGTTCTTCTAGAGAACCCTGGCCAATACACGTGGTTTACAAACCTCTAATTTTTAAGACCTAAACAGTACCTGATAATCTCAGCCTGGGGAGACTTTAGAGGTAGAACAGTATCTTAGAATAGTCTAAGTAAATGATAGTTGGTGATTCCTTAACAATGACAGTAGAGTAGGGAAGAAAATCTCTAGTCATTTGTGCCTTTTGTAGCTTTGGTAAAACAGCTATGCAAATATTTATGAAGTTGAGTTATGGTGAGAATGAAGCAAGTAGGAGGTAATAAATGGTCATGGAATTTTTGATAGGAAAGTTTTACATTTACTGTAATAACATCTTGAGAGGGTAAGTCATGAATCCAATATAATAGTCTCAGTTGAAATTAAATCTAATTAGAAATTGTATTTGCATAAAATATTTGTATTAACACTCAGAAATGTCATTGAGTGCTCCGAGCTTTGAATTTATGAATAAAATTATCAAATTTAATAATATTCCACTTAAATTTTTGTCAAATAACAATGTAAGACCAGAAAGTAATCAAACTAAGAATGCAGAGAGCTCTGTTTGCAATGTATGCATATAGGAAATGACCAGCAGAAAAAGAACTATGGGAAATGAAGTAGGATATTCTAATACTACCAGAGAAAATCAACTCCACAGGATAAGTAAGATTACATTTTGAAACTCAGATAAATACAACAGTGTAAAATATCAGAGAAATAAAATATGGTTGAAAAATAACTGATAGCCATTAAGTATACATATCCACAAGCCATTAAGGGTGAATTATAATGAACCCAACAAATTAGAAAATCAGACTAACTGACAAACACTAGGGTGACCAAGCAAACACATCCTGTTTTGACAATAGGATAGGTAAAGAAACAACTCTAAGATTCTGAATGAAGACTTGGAGATACAAACAATGGAGCAGCTTTGCAAAACAGCTCTTCTCTTTCTAGGACAATGGAACAAGAAAGGACTAGATATGTTTAAGATATAAAGAGGGCTCTCACCCTCTCACTCTGTGTGTTTTTAGTGTGTGTGTGTGTGTGTGTGTGTGTGTTTTCTGCATTTTTGTGATAGACTTAAAGCATTTTCTATAGGTTTTCTCAGCAGTTGCTTGAAACAATGAAAGTTTGATAAATGTTTGTCCTAGCTGTTTGGAAACTGAGATTTCAGTGCATCTTCTAAACTGGCCAAGTTTATCTAATAATGTCAATGGTTGTTATAGCAACAAATGTGACAACGAAAAACTTACTCCCTTAATATCAGGGTTGTTTAGGGCATAGATAAAATTTTCTTAAGGAACATCCATGTCTAAGTGTTTTCTCTATTCTCTGAATTCTTCTGTACATAATTCATGTCATTGTTTTGGTTCTAGACGCTCCCACAGGTTTTTATTTTTCTTGCTTTGTATTTAAGTTACTATATGCCCTTCACCTTTCCTTTCTGTTGGGTTTCTAGGGTCTATACATTGTTTTATTATCTGGTCACATATTTGCTATCTTATCTCTTTATGACATCAGTATATTCCAGAAGTTAAATCATCAGAGACTCTAGCTATCTTCCAAGTGGAAGAAGCCTTCACAGAAGTCTGGTCTTGAGCCTTCTTGTGTTCCAGGACTCACACAAAGCTAGCAGCTTTCCTTTGCAATGGAGTAACATACCCAAGTGGGGAATGTACTGCCTCCAGAATCCAAATAGGACCACTAAATATTGTGCTTATTTCTTGGTGGTGGGAGGGGCCAGGTGTATATCCCTGATACAAAACTATAAATGTTTACTGCCTTTCTAACTGAAAGCAAATTGCTTCTGGTGGTCCTTTTGGACAAGTATTGAGGAATAAGCATTTGCTAAATCAATAGCTGTATATCAAATACCAGGAGATGTGTTAATTTGCTCAAGTAAGGAAACTACCTCTGGTATAGCCACTGCAATTGGAGTCACCACCTGACTGAGATTTGATAGTCAATTGTCATTCTTGACCTAAAAGCTTTCTTCTGCACTGGTCAGATAGGAGAGTTAAGGGAGATGTACTGGGAACTACTGGCCCAGCATCTTTCAAATCCTTGATGGTAGAACTAATTTCTGCATTTCTTCCATGAATGTGATAGTGTTACTGATTCACTATTTTCTTTGTCAGAGGCAACTTTAAAGATTTCCATTTAGCCTTTCCAACAATGATAGCCCTCACTCCACAGGTCAGGGAACCAATGTGAGAATTCTGCCAATTTCTAAATATATCTACCCCAATTATACATTATGGAACTGGGGAAATAACAACAGGATGAGTTCAGGTACCTATGGGCCCTACAGTGAGTCAGACATCACCCAAAGCTCCATTAATTGCCTGGCCTCCATTAGCCTCTTCTTTAACTGGAAAGTCACAATATTTCTTGGGATCTCCTGGAATCAGCATCAACTCAGAATCAGTAAGCAACAGACCCTGCAACGTCTGATTGTTTCCTTTCCTCCAGTGCACACTTACCCTTGTAAAAGGCCATAGGTCCCTCTGTGGAAGAACTGGAATAAGGCTAACTGCAAAACTTTTTGATGTCTTATAAGAATCCTTCTTCAGGAGAACCTGGCTACCCCTTCATTTAAGGGGTCCTGGGTCTGCAAACTGGCTCAAGTCTGGAAATTGATTCACTGGCTGGGATTGCTTTTTCCCACAATCCAATGCATCCTTTCTTTCATTTGTTTGAGAATTTTCTGCTTATACAGATCAACCATAAATTCCATGGGCTTTTTAAGTATTTCATGCCTGGAAACACCATGATTGATAACCCAGTACCAAAGGTTTGTACAAATCATGCCACTATAAAACTCGCCTTGCCTGTGCTGACCATTATGATTTAGGCCGTTATGAACATTGTTTGGTCTACGCTGCCCATTATACTTAGTAAGATCACCTTGCTCTTGGCAATTCAATGCTGTCACCTGGCCCCTGCTACCTTGAGGTCCAATTAGACACATTGCATTTAATTTGTCCAATTGAGCAGCAGCACCTCCAACCCTAAGGTCTGGCACAAGGAAGAAGGCGACAACAAAACTTTTCAAATGTGCTGGTGCCCCTCGCACCATTTTGAGTCTTACAGGATTCATACACGGCACGTCTTCCAGGTCTTCCCATTGTGAAGGATTAGGTTTTGCACAGCGTACCCACTCTGGCATTGCAAGTTCCCTGAACCTTAAAATCCCTTTGTCAACATAAATCCAAGGAATATCTGGCATCTCCAATTCATTTTCAGTAGGCCATCTCTTGATAAACGCTTCAGCCAGCCATTCAAACAAACTTTTTTTTGGAATTTATTTTATTTTATTTTACAATATAATTCAACTTTACATATCAGCCATGGATTCCCCCGTTCTCCCCCTTCCCGCCCCGCCCCCTCCCCCGGCCCACCCCCCATTTCCATCTCCTCCAGGGCAAAGACTCCCCCGAGGATTGAGATCAACCTGGTGGACTCAGTCCAGGCAGGTCTAGTCCCCTCCTCCCAGGCTGAGCCAAGCGTCTGTGCTATGCCCCAGGTTTCAAACAGCCCATTCATGCACTGAGCACAGGACCCGGTCCAACTGCCTGGATGTCTCCCAAACAGATCAAGCCAATCAACTGTCTCACCCATTCAGAGGGCCTGATCCAGATGGGGGCCCCTCAGCCACTGGTTCACAGTTCATGTGTTTCCATTCGTTTGACCACTCATCCCTGTATTCCATCCATCCCTGGTCCCAACAACTCTTGCTCACATAAACCCTCCTCCTTTTCACAAACTGAACTCCCGGAGCTCCGCCAGGGGCCTGACCGTGGATATCTGCATCCAGTTCCCTCAGTCATTGGATGGGGTTTCTAGCACGACAATTAGGGTGTTTGGCCATCCTATCACCAGAGTAGGTCAGATTGGGCTCTTTCTCGACTATTGCCAGCAGTCTATTGTGGGGGCATCTTTGTGAATTTCTGTGGGCCTCTCTAGGACTTTGCTCCTTCCTATTCTCATGTGGTCTTCATTTACCATGAACATTCCTTGTGTTCCCTCTCTGTTCTTGATCCAGTTGGGATCTTCCGCTCTCCCAAGTTCTCTTTCCCTCACCCCCCGCCCCTCATTACCCCCATTCACGTCCAGACTGTTCATGTAGATCTCATCCATTTCTCCATCACTGGGCGATCCCAGTGTCTTTCTTGGGGTCCTGTTTTCCAGGTAGCCTCCCTGGTGTTGTGAGTAGCCATCCAGTCATCCTTGACCTCAAAAAAAAAAAAAACTTTTAACACTTTTTTTTTAACTGTAAGAGCTTCCATATTAAACCTAGAATCTCCACTCAGAGGGCCCATGATAGTAAACTCAGCCTGATTTTGTTTTATGTTTCTTCCATCATTATCCCACACCCTTAAAATCCACTCCCACATGTAGTCACCAGACTTCTATTTGAAAGAATTAGCAAAATCATTAAACTCCTTAGCAGTGTAACAAACTTCCGAATGGACTGTACTTTCCACCTCCCTTCTAGGAGCCTGCTTTGCATGGAGTCCGGTTTAAGTCTAGAGACAACTATTGGTGTGTCCTGAGGGACAATGATATTGTCTTGCATGGCATTTCCTTCGGAAAAAAAATCACTGCTGCTTTAGCAGACACTGAAGGATTAATTTCTTCAGTGAAAGGTGAAAAGCTAATATTTCAAGGTGTGGGGCAGAGGGTACTACTTCTTCAGGTGAGATAAACCCTTGAGAATCTGAAGGTTCAAAAGATTTCAGCTTCAATAAGGTCCTTCCACACCTCCCCGTTTCAAGTCATAGGATCCCATTCTTTACCAATTAATGCCCTTACTTTCACCACTGACACTCTCTGAGTCTGAGACTTGAAATCTTGCTGTAACTCAGCCAACCTTATAATGAGGGCTTTGTTGTGATATTCTGTGATGTGAACTCTGTTGCTGCTGAAAGGAAGATTTTCTTCCAGAGAACACTTATAAACCTATACACTGTTTATTCGTATCTGGAGCCAGTCAAGTTTATCACTACGTTCATTGTTACCGTTCACTGTATTCTGAAGTTTGTTAATTTTACCGCGGGGCTAATCTCTATCCATTATCAATTTTCCAGAGATATTAAGAGCAACCAACGAGCAGCAGCATTTTCCTTATTTTCCCCCAAACTCTCAAAAGTTTCATCCATTACCACTCACTGTTGATAAATAAAGATAATGAAAGGCATTTATTTCTTTAAGTTGGACATACAGTTTACACCATGAGCTTCCAGTACTTTCCAAGCTCCCAAGAGAGAATGACTGGAGAGCCTTCAGTAGCTGAAGTTGCTGGCGTATTTGAAGATGATGGCAAACTAAAAAGCCTATTCCAGATATTAAAAGATTTATCTGTATACTTCTGCTTCTCTAGAACCACTCTGGTACCAAAATCTGTATTAGTCATGTTTCTCTAGAGTCACAAAACTGATAGATTGAATCTCTCTATATATATGTATGTATACATATATACATACATACACATGCATATAAATAAATATGAATTTATTGGAATGACTTACAGGCTGCAGTTAAACAATGGCTAGCTATGAATGGAAAGTCCAAGAATCTAGTAGTTGCTCATGTCCACAAGGCTGAGTTTCTCAGCTGGTCTTCTGTATATGCCAGAATCTCAAAGAAGTAAGCTCCAATGCCAGTGAAGGAAGGGAAGGGCTGATAAGGTGAAGGCAAGCAGGCAAATAAAAAACAAACCCTTCCTCCTTTCAATGAAAGAGATACCATGATAGAAGAAGATATCAGGGGGATAGGGAGAAACCGGTGCTAGGGAAGTTCCCAGGAATCCACAAGGATGACCCCAGCTTAGACTACTAGCAATAATAGAGAGGGTGCCTGAACTGGCTTTCCTCAATAATCAGATCAGTGAGTATCTTAACTGTCACCATAGAGCCTTTCTCCAGTAACTGATGGAAGCAGATGCAGAGATCCACAGCCGAACACCAGGCTGAGCTCCAGGAGTCCAGTCGAACAGAGAGAAGAGGGAATCTATGAGCAAGGGCCATCAAGATCATGATGCGGAAACTTACAGAAACAACCAAACCAAACTAGTGGAAACACATGACATTTAGACCAACACTTGTGGAGCCTCCATGGGACTGGATTAGGCCCTTTGCATAAGTGAGACAGTTGTGTAGCTTGATCTGCTCAAGGGGCCCCCTGGCAGTAGGATCAGGATCCATCCCTGGTACATGAGCTGGCTTTTTGGAGCCCACTACCTATGGTGGGACACCTCACATAGCCTTGAGGCAGAGAGGAGGGGCTTTGACCTGCCTCTACCAAATGACCAGGCTCTGCTGACTCCCCGTGGGAGGCCTTACCTTCTTGTAGGAAGGAATGGGGGTTGTGAGGGTGGGGGAAGGCTGGAGGGATGGGAGGAGGGAAAAGGTGATCTGTAACAGGTATGTAAAATGAATAAAAATTTCTTACTAAAAGAAAGTATTAATAAAAGATAAACATGCTCCATGAACATTTACAATCCTTTTCAGAGGGATATCCAAGAGTAGGAAAGCAGAGAATTGTGTAAATAGTTTTAAAACTTACATAAACTAGTTCACATGATTATAAGTATGTTTTTTTGAACTTATAAAAATGAAATGAGCTGTTTGAGTTCTCTTAATGGGACTGTCACACAGCTCCTACATTTTTGAAAATTCCTCTCATTATGCTGTTATACATTCTGTAATCTGTGGTTGAGTCTGAGTTATTTTCCTTTCCTCACAGCATTACTGGATTTGCAGATGGCAATGTAAGTATGCTGTTAGATTTCCTATCTGAAAACTTTCCCATCATGTCAGCATGGAAACCATCATTTTCAAATGCACATTACAGGGGTTGCAATCTGTGTTCCATTTCCACATATGTTTCCTTAAGCTAGTTTTATTCATGTGTCTTTGATAAAAGAAGTTGAGCACTTTAACCAAATCTGCACTGAAACATTAAGATGCCCCTGTCTGTTCACTAGTGTGTTTTAAGAATTAATTAGTTATAAGTTTTCAATTCCCTTGCCTTGGTTTTAGGCAATTTATAAGTGATTTCACAGCTTCCAGATAATTAATTCTGATACTCTTCTTTGATCTTTAATAAACATTTCTTATTCTTGTGTTTATTTCTAAGGGTCTCCTGCAGATTTTTAAATTTACTCTACTCCCAGTTTATCTTCAAGATATTAAAAAAAAAGCTTAATTTTCTAGGTGGAGCAGCAGGAAGGAAACACCTGTGCCTTTGCAGAAAAACCTCAGTAGAAAAATATGAAGAATAAAATAATAGAAAACTATGTCACTGGAAAAGCTGAAACTTCCTATTATAAGTGGTTGCCACCTTGTGCACTGTTCTTACTGGAAATTACTACTCTCTAACAGATATTGCTGCAACTTCACCCAAATTATAATTGTGAAATAAGATCTTATGATAATAGAGTATATATAAATATATACAATGTTATACATAATATAGTATAATATATTATACCAGTTATTATATATAACATAATAATATGCCAGTATTGGTGTAATTTGTTATACCAATTTTTGATGTAATATATATTACACTGAATATATGTTATAATATATCTATGTATCAATTAAAATTGTAAGGTCTAAAATTGACAAACTTAGCCTTAGCCATACTTTTACTTCAAAGAAAAAGCCCACAATGTGTTCATAATGTCCTTGTAACCAAATAGTCAGTGTTCTGTCTTAGTATTTTTTTTCCACTTAAATGATCAAAATAAAGGTTTAATTTTCTATTTCAGGCAACAAGCTGAAAGTTGGGACCAATTCCATTATGAAGATATTTATTCTTTAAAAGAACGTTTTACAGAACAGAATTTAAAGTAGCTTTTTTGGGTAGATATATCTCTTGAAGGTAGAAAATGTTAAACATGCACTTAGTCTGGGGAGATATCTCAGTCTACTAAGTGTTGCTCTTCAAGCTTGAGGACTTGATTTCAGGGTCCAGTGGCCATGTAAAAAGCCAGACACTGTGCCACGTCCTTGTAGTCTCACCACTGGTGAGCTTAGGCTAATCATTGAAATATTTTTCTCAAAATAAGAAAGGGAGGAAAAAAGGAAGGAAGGAAGAAAGGAGAAAAGAAAGGAAGGAAGTGGGGTGAGACAGTTTCAGATTTAGTTTGGAAATGATTTTGCCATGCCTAGTTGCCAAAGTGTGTGATTTCCTTAGCAATAGAATATTGCAATGCAGGAAAATGGCCACAGCCCACGTTGTTTTGGAGAGCGCTGGGGGTTCCCTGACTAATAACTCAGCCCTTGTTCTGAGCTTTTTGTTTATTTGTTCTTTGTTTAGTAACCCATGTCTGATGGAAATGAGCAAGATTGTACACCCATAGGATACCTCAGTTTGAACTAATTTTTTAAAAGTTATATTTTAAAAGTAGATTACAACCTAATGGATTTCCTTAGGTATTTTACATTATCCTTAGAATAGGTTAGTTCCCCCACTGGGCCTTTCTCTCCTCCTTCCTCAGCCCCCATCCCTACTTAATCCTTCAACGCTGAATTATCTGCCCCTATTCTTTCCTATCACCGGTATTCTACTACCCTTTCGATAATATATTTTAACTGAATTGTGAGAGTGCTTGCCTCCTCATGGCATTTCACACCCTTTTCTGTGGGTGGCCCTCCCCTTTCCCCCTTCATTTCTGATATATCCGCCTCCCCAGTGTAAGCCTTTGCGCCCTCAGTATCACAACTCATTGCTTTCATTTTACAATCGGGTAATCCCTTTCCCTCAACATCTCCCTCACAGAAGGATCCTCTTTACTTCCCTGGCTTCCATTCATTGACGTGTACATACATTTCAGTGTTTCTGTGGGTGTGCTGCTTTTTATTCGTTGTTTTGTTTCAGGGCTTTAGGCTCCATCCTTTTTATCAGAATATTTTATAACAGACACAGGAATGAAAATAGGTCAACACCCAATAAAACACAAATATGAATGAATGGAAACCTTTAATTTTAATGGTCTCAAATAAACTGGCCCAGATTTTTCACACAACATTGCCTAGTTCCTATTCTTCCTCCACCCAAATGACTCCAACTTTGCAAAGGGAAAGCCAGTTAGATTCAGAGTTCATTCTTTCTAGAGTTTTTTTTTTCTCTATTTTTAATCCTTATGTCTGGACTTTAGCCTTTCAGCATCCAGATCCAAAATTGAGTCTCAAGTGGGCAAAGCTACCCTCCAGCTTTGCAGCTTAGCTTGAATTGGTGATTAATCAAACTCACACTATCATGGTTGCTCTTCAATACATGTAGAACACTTGGAGACAGAAGTTGCATTCCATAGCACTTTCAGGTATGTCTTTCCCTCACATCCTAGGCTTCTCACAGACAATGCCTTCACTCCTATCTCAGTTCACTGACTATGAAAATTTTGACAATTAAATAATTGGTGCCTAACAGGTTGTCAGTATCCCACCTATTTTTAATAATTGCCAGCCCAATAACTGGTAACCCATGGTTAAAATTGTCTTCCTGGAAACAATGTTGTCATCAAATTCATTAAAATGAGTTCTCTGTAATAGTTCCTGAGATGGTGATTTGCATTATGGGAATATCTAGAAAGACGATGTCAGAAGCATTTGCAGAAAATAAGGGAAGCTAAAATGAGGATAGGGAGATATACGACTGTCCTGTGTAGCAAAAGAAGTATCAAGAGCTTTATGGTGTAGTGACTCACTTTATACATCCCAAATTGTGATAAAGGAGATAATCAATGGGTACACTTGATACTTGATTTGCCACTGATCAAAAGTGAAAATATGACCTTAGATGATATCGCTTATTTCAATTAAGAGAATTTCCTAAATATAACACATCTGGATATTGTCAGCAGCCAAGCATTTTTGGTAATCAGAACAAATTTCTTCTTGTTAGCACAAAAAAGGACTTTCTTGTTTGCATTTTGTACATTAGAAGTCCATACAAATTTTAAAATACAACACTAATGTATTTCACTGGAAATGGGAATAGAAAATAATTTAATAGAGACAGTTATTGGGACGGAAGATGAAAGGGATTTAGGTGGTGTTAGTTGGAAGTAATATTTGTGTTAGGAGGAAGGGACATATGAGTGAGTACAACTTATAAAAATGCTTCAGCTACATAATGTGAATAGTATATTCTTGCACACATGTATTATTTCAATTTAATAATCATTTTGAATGAAAAAAGAAAATGAGTATGCATTTACAGTGGCCTATGGTGGAGCATAAAGAATAAAGAGAATATGTTGCTTTCAGAAATTCAACACAACCGGAGATTGTTTTGTTAAGAAAAATTATGCAGACTCAGAGAGCCAAGGATCACATGTGTTTTTTGTTTTGTTTTGTTTTGCTTTGCTTTTTAAACTGTAAACAGCATTAAACAGAAGGGACACCAGGGGGGAATAAGATGAGGACCAAGGGTCAGAGGAAAATGGGATAAATGCAGAGGAGAATAAAGGTATAAAAAGAACCAAAATTCATAATAAACAGACTACCTTTTAAAGTTAATATATACTAATAAAAAATGAGGAAAGGACCCCCAAACTGTGATGTAACATCTGGACATATATATTCCAAAATAAGAACAGAAAAATATTTTTAATGTAATCTTCACTTTCACTAGAATATTTTCATAGTCTTTATCTACAATGAATTATACTGTTTTTCATGGTGAATGCAGTTTATTGTTCAAAGAATATTAAAAATTAGCTGGGTATGTGGCTGATTTTCACATGTTTATCTAATGTTTAAAATAGTTTTTCTCCAAATTATTAAAATAAGTAAACAAGATGCCTCCAATAGAAGTCCCCTCCTCCATCAGAGGCCACACCAGCAGCCAGATCCACTGGTAAGCTTCCCTATCTTGGACCACCAACATTCCTTCAGAATCTGCTCAGCATTATCCCAACAGCCTCTCTTCTTTTCTTTATCCTATCCTGCCCACACCTTGGGTGGAAGCTCCCTGCTTCACTAGAGGCCACACCAGCATCAAGAACTCCAGAGGAGCCACAACTAGACCAGAGGCCACTCTGGGTGCTTGAAGTCTAGCTCCAACTCCAGCAGAAATCCCCTGCTACATATGAGGCTACCCTAGTCACCAGAAATACAGCCCCCATCTTGGGCAGAGAACCTCTATTTAACCACAGGCTAAACAGGCAAGAAGACCAGAGAAGAAACAGAAACCATGGAATAAAACACCCATTCAAGAAAGACAAATTCAGAAATTGACACCCAGACCTATAATCACTCCAGACCCAGATGCCCAAATGCCAGTGTAAGAACAAAACCGGCAATAGCCAGAGCAATATGTCATCACCACAGCTCATCCATCCTCTAGGAAGCCCTGAATATTCCAACACAGCTGGAGCACAAGAAAACAACCTTAAAACCAACTTCTTAAAGATGATAGAGCTCCTTAAAGAAGAAGTGAACAAATCCCTTAAAGAGATCAAGGGAAACACAAACAAAAGATTGGAGGAAATGAATAATTTAAGAAAGCCAAGAAAAAACACACAGTTGGATGAAACAAATAAAACTTCCCAAGACCTGAAAAAATGGAAATGGAAGCAATAAAGAAAACACAAACTTCGGGAATTCTGGAAGTAGAAAATCTAGGTAAGCTAACAAGAATTACAGACACAAGCATCATCAACAAAATACAAGATATGGAAAAGAGAATCTCAGGCATTGACGATACTGAAGAAGAAATAGATACATGGGCCAAATAAAGTGTTATGTCTAAAAGTCCCTTACACAAAATGGCCAAAACATCTGGGATATCATGAAAAGATAAAACCTCAGGATAACAAGAATAGAAAAGAGAGGAGAATCTCAACTCTAAGTCCCAGAAAGTATTTTTAACAAAATCATAAAAGAAAGTTTTCTTAACCTAAAGGAGTACATGCAAGCCTATAAAAGGCCAAGAAGCTTTATAAATAGATTGGGTCAGAAAAGAAAGCCCCTTGCCACACAAAACAAAGAAAGAATATTTAAGGCTGCAAAGGAAAATGGCCAAGTATCATGCAAAGACAGAGCTGTAGAATTACACCAGACTTCTCAATGGAGACTCTAAAAGGCAGAAGGGCCTGAGCCGATATGCTGCAGACTCCAAGAGAACACAGATGAGAGCTCAGATTACTATAAGCAGCAAAACTTTCAGTCATCATAGATGGAGAAAACGAGATATTCCATGATAAAGTCAAATTTAAACACTGTCTATCCACAAATCAAGCCCTAGAGAAGGCACCAGAAGGAAAACAACAACCCAGGAGGGTTAACTACACACACGAAAATACAGGCAATAGATAATCCCAAACCAATAAACCCTAAGAAGAGAAATACTCACAAACCCACAAACACAGGCACACACACACACACACACACACACACACACACACACACACACACTACCACCACCACAAACAAAATAATGGGAATTAGCAATCATTGATCACTGATATCTCTCAATAACAATGGCCTAAGTTCTCCAATGAAAAGAGATAGACTAGCAGAGTGTATGTGAAAACAGGAACTATCTTTCTGCTGCATACAAAAAAACACACCTCAGTATCAAGGATAGCATATGTCAGAGTAGATGGTTGGAAAAAGATTTCCCAAGTAAATGAAACTAAGAAACCAGCTGGTGTAGCCATTCTAGTATCTAACAAAATAGATTTCAAATCAAAGTTAGTCAAAAGAGACAGAGAAGGACACTTCATATTCAGGGGAAAAAATCAATGAAGATGATTTTATAATACTTAACATCTATACCCCAAACACAAGGGCACCAGCATTTATAAAGAAAACACTATGAAATATTAAGTCACACATCAGGCCTCACACATTGAGAGTGGGATACTTTAATTTCCCCACTCTCACCAATGGGCAGGTCATCCAAACAAAAACTAAACAGAGAAATAATGGAGTTAACAGATATTATAAACCAAACGCACCTAAGAGATATCTACAAAATATTTCATCTAAACACAAAAGAGTCCACTTTCTTCTCTGCACCTCACAGACTATTATCCAAAATTGTCACAAAGCAAGTCTCAACACATACAAGACAATTGAAATAAACCCCTGCATCATATCCGACAACCATGGATTAAAGGTGGGTTTCAACCACAGAAACACCAGAAAGCCTCCAAACTGTTGGAAAATGAACTACTGTTATGTGGTATATTGAATGTGTTCTGACAAATAAACTTGCTTGGAGTCAGAGGGCAGGGCTAGCACTAGATGGCAAAAATTAACCACAGCGTTTTGGAGGACTGTAGACAGACAGGAGACAGAAAGTGGTAAGGGAGGACTAAGAGAGGATCTCGGCCCTTTTGGATGGAGGAATAGTAGAGGTAGGAAGAAACTGGTGGCTGCTCCCTGCTTCTCTGATGTTTTGGGTTCTCACCCTAGTATCTGACTACCAATTTTTTATTGATAAACATTAATTTAGATTAACACTTTTTCTGTCATCCAAATTTGGGGGCACAAATTCATGAGATTGCAAGTTGTCTGTGGCTTTGCTGCTGCCGGCATCTGCTGGAACAGCACACAGGGACTGCACCTGCCACTGGCTAGCTTTTCCTTTTCTTCTCAAGCCATCTGAGTGAGTCTGGGATTTTCCTGTTGCAACCTGTCTACAGTCATCTCCACAAACCCCAATCTCCATAGGCACCTGGGCTGCCAATGCTGCCAGAGTTAGACCTTTACCACTGACCAGCTCTGCCTTCAGGCAGCTCTGTGCTCTCATTTCCTGCCCATCACACATGCTGCTTTTAAACGCGCTCCCTGTGTCTGTCTTTCAGATGGCTGGCTCTTAGGTTTCTTTTCCCCTTTGGTTGTGGGCTTTCTTTGGACCCCTCCTCAGGCTGCTAACACTCGATCAGTGGCAGCTGTCCTCAACCAGGCTGTGCATCACCTGCATTCTCAGCCCAGACAAGCTAGGCAGTGACAGCCAGACTTTTACTTCACTATCATCATCATGAGATTTGGTGAGACAATTTGGAATTCTTAAAAGGGAAAAGGGGAATGAGAGAGAGAGAGAGAGAGAGAGAGAGAGAGAGAGAGAGAGAGAGAGGAGTCCCACATTAAAAATGAGAAAAATATTAAAATGAAGGGAGTTAGATCTCTGTAGGGTTCCACAATTGGTGGTTTGAAAATGGAACAATTAAATTAGGGGATAATTCAATTAGCTGGGAATTACATGATGCTAATTAAAATCACTATCAGTTTGGTAATTCTTGATTTATTTCTAAAAATGTTGGTTGATATCAATGCCAAGATAATGGCCTTAGAAAGGTTACAAAAGAAAATAATGCAATTTTGACTGATAATTTACAAGCTTCAGAAAAATCTCATTAAAACAGGTAGTAGAGATATTCAGGTACAGACAGGAATTTAAAAGAGAACCAATCTCACCACTACATTATGAAATTAGAGAGGAAAACTCAATATTATAAAAGAAAAAAAAAACAGCCTTAATTTAACCATATAGGAACAACCACCAAATGGCAGGTACTCCCCAAGGCTATGGAAGAGCTCACTAGATTCCTGTGGAAATGTTAGATTTGAGGAGATTTAAAGAAGCAATAGTCTCAATGGTATGCATTCACCTTTTGTGAGGCAGATATTAACAACTTGTAACAGAATTATTACACAAGATTGGAGAGATTTTGTTACAGCAGTATTGGAGTGTGGTCCTCAATTAAAATGGAAGACCTGGTAAAAAGATAAGGCTATGACCATTAAAGAATGAAGTAGGGCTAGAGGTATTGAAATTTCCCAAGCCCAACTTCTGAGAAAGGATGATTATGCTAATGTACAAAGACAAGAGCACCTTGGCCCTATGCCATATGCTTTGAATGCTGGGAACAGAGATGGAGAAGTCAGAAGGAGAACTGAGTAATTTACTAAAGTTATATAGGTGCCAAAATAAACTTTCATTGATTTTTTTTTCACAAAGATTGACTTCAGATGTAAACAGAACAATACCAAATCCCCAAGCTAGACAAATAATAATTGAATCTTTGGCTTTTGAAAATGCTAATTCACAATGCAAAAGGATAATTAGGCCTTTAAAGGCAAGATCATCACCCATAGAGGAATGGATCTGAGATACAGTCAATATTGAATCTCATAACCATGGTGATGCTGGATAGAAGAGGTGATTTCTAGAGGCTTGAGGAAAACTTGAAATGTCAGATGTTTTAATTGTGGTAAACAAGGTCAACTAAAAAGGGATTGTAGGCAGGTCATTGCTAGAAACAATGTGTTTTTTTTTTGTTTTTTTTTTTAGGAATAATCAAAAGAGAAGGTCCATAGTTTCTGGAGTATGCAGAAGGTGTGGCAAAGACCAAAATTAGACCAATAAATGCAGATCAACAATGGACCAAAAAGATAACCCTTTGTCATTGAGAAATGCTTTGGGGGCCTCTCACAGGCCCCCATATGAAATTTGTTTCAATCATTCACGTCACCTTGGGGGAAACTCCTTCACAGAGCAATTAAAGAGCCTAATGCCTATTGTGAAAAACCATGCTGCTCTGCATGATAGAACAGCTTTAAAAGATAAAACAAAATTTTCAGGAGAATCCATAAAACAAACATGTTGGCAAACTTCTATAAAATATCAAAGACTGAAGTTAAAAATATGCATAAATGACATTGTAATTGAGGGTCTTGTAGATACTGGAGAAGATTTAACAATAGTTGTCCAGAATCTTGGCATACAAGTTGGCCTTTTCAGGAGGCAAATGTTCAGCTTTTAGGAATTGGAACTTTATCTCAAGTAAAATAAAGCGTGAGATGGGTCAAACGTATAGGGCCAGAAGGACAGAGAGAGAAAATAAAGCCATATGTGGATAACATAGCAATGAATTTATGAGGACATGATTTGTTACAGCAATGGAATACTCAGATTAACATTACTTCAATCTCAGAAACTATCCATAAACTAATATATGTTTCTGGGAGAAATATTAAAAGGTAATATAAAGAATAGTCACCAACCATTCAGGTTGTACAAAAACAGGCCAGAACATCTGCGATCTTTCAAAAGTACCAACAGCTCTAACTCTAAAATGGTTAACTGAGAAACCTGTCTGGGTGTAAAAATGGTCTTTGACATCAGAAAAATTACAGGACAAGAAAAGATATGGGTTTCATCAAAACTGATAAAGATTAGATTCAAACAAGAGAAACCTTTTAATTAGAAGAGGTAATAGTTTATTAACCAGCTTGACCATATATAATCTTAATATATAAGACTAAAAAGTGCTTTTCATTTGATCAGGTATAACTTTCCAAAAGGGAAACTCCCTAAAGTCAGAGTTAGGGCAGGGTTTTGTTTTTATCTTTCCAGGAGAATAAAGGCATCCAACCAAGGAATCTGAAGACAACTGGACACATGAGACATCTGAAAAGAAAAGATGAATAATCCAGAGAATATGTTCCAAGAAAAAGAGTGAATTGGCCTATTTGGTATATTACATTTCCAACAGGATACAATTTCATACATCTTCCCAAATGCTTGTTTCTGCTGTGGTCTACAGACATATAATGAAAATGGATTTTTTTAGTCCAGTTCAATTAAAAATTAAAGCTGGCTTTCGGGGTTGAATTGTGGATTTCTCCTTGTCTAAACCCAAGAATACTTATTAAAGAAAAATCTAAAATTTGTGTCTCATAGCAGAAGAGCCACCTAATATGGGACAGAAGAAAAATGAAAATTAAAGGACTTTTTATTGCCAGTAATCTCATAATCCTTTGCTTTTATTTTGACACTTTAACACTTTTCATAATGTATAAATATTATCTCAAAATTTAAAAAGTGCATATATATACATATATATATAAACTTTTTTCATGATATTAATGGTCATATAGAGTACTAACTAAGGCTTCATCTAACTTCCTGTACATGATTTTGGGTTTGAGTCTCTATCAGGTAGCTAGGAATTAAGTTTTGCACTCTGTATGTACATAACAAAATATGATCCTCTAACTTCTTTGATATCTGCTGCACATGATATTTAAAATGTTTAAGTTTTCTGTAATGAACCCTGACCATGCATAACAGTGACTTTTGAAGTCTCCAAAAAAGGATGGGTCCCCACAATGATGAGTCTACCTGGATTGGCGTGATAAAACTATGCTTATAAACACCACCCAAATATCTGCTTTGGACTACAAACTGCTCAGGACAATTTCAGGGTGGCTAGCTGAGATGGTCCAGCCTCACAGACTACTCCAGCCAGGGCTTGAGATAAGCCTTGCACTTTCCCATTACACAGAGCTGGACAACAAATGACACAGCTAGCTCTCCCAGGACTTGAAAATTATCCAATTATTTTCAGGATCCCCTAAAGATGCCATCACCCACAGAGAACAGGAAGTAATTTTAAGATCATAATGCCTACATTCCCAGGAGATAGGATGGGTTGTTTTTGGTCATTCTGTGGGTTTTATATATTTGTCATCATTTAGGGTGGTTAGGTACAAATTGTTATTGGCAATGGTCAGAGAAAAAGCTGAACAAAGGAGATTAGATTCAGGGATCTTGTTCTGACAAGAAAAAGGGAGGATATAGAAATAATACGACAAAAAGTAGATCATTGAATCTACTTTTAAACCAAAAAAAAGTTCTCATTTTAAATATTTTACATTGGTATGGATTTTTGTATATTGATATAAATTTGAGCTTAATTTTGTTATACTGCATATATGTTTCTAATCTTTTTTAAGGTATTTTGTATATTGATACAAACTAAAGGTTATTTTTGTTAGAACTTAGTATACATACATTTCTACTCTTGTTCAAGGTATTGTACCTATACAGCTCATGTAACAATGTAATTTAAATTTCTAGTCCATGAAAGTTATTAATACAAACTATTAAGGATAATATAGAAATGCTGGTTAATAATCACCTATTTTAATCAAACTTATAGTCATGTTAGGTATGTTGTCAAGGTCAGAGATATATTTTATATAGACAAGTGGTTTTCCAACACTTCAGAGATCTACAGACTATGGCATTTGAGATGCTTTAATAAAATGAGGTTGGTTTTTTTTATGACTATGAGACATGTCTGCTCCTGGCAGCACATATCAACTTCAAAGAAGATGATGCACATCAAGGAAACTCTGTATAGAGTTTGATTTCTTTGTGGTAAAAGTTAGCCACTGGGCAAGAAACTGCCCTTGTCTCAATTGCTCATGGTTACTGTACAAACTGGATAAGCAGGACAAAAAAGAAAGTAACTGCCAAATTTTGCCAAGACAAGACAGGACAGTCCTTCAAAAATGCTATCTCACAGAAAAGTCTATCAGATATTCTAGGCCTGCAGGCAGAAGATGGATGCCCCAATATTGCAGAGGAACTTTGGGTGACTGTCATTTCTCAGTTTTGGAAGTTATTTGCTCTACATTTCCTGTTTATTCTAGTAATATTGTATCCCTCTCAGGTCTCTTATGGAATTGAAGACTAGACAGTTATAGTTTTTCTTGTTAGCAAATTCAGAAAAGAAACTCACAAAAGAAGTGTAAAGTGTATAAGGTTGAGAGACATAAAAGAATAGTTTTGGGTTAGTAATACAAGTTAGGATTGAAAGTGACTTATGTTCACCAGTTTGGACTCACCAAGATAGGGTAGATAATGAAGTATTTTCTCTGAATTTGTAAAATGCAAATGTACTGGGTCCCTGTTCTTTGGTGCCATTTGTGGGAGACCAGCTCCCACATTTATTTACCCCAAGGACTTTTGAGAGATGGATAAAAGACTTAGACAGAACTATAAAGGGGAGAGAAACACATAGAAACACAGGATAACCTCAGGTAGGCCTGGATCTTAATCCACCAGCCCAGATCTTTATTCAAAAAGGCTTTTTATAACAATGCCAAGGGGCGAGGCAAAAAGACCTCCCTCTGCTAGATACAACCAAGTGTAGAACTTTCCAAACACCTGGCATTCAGAACCATGGTCCAATAATCCTCTTATGCAGTCCTGATGGGTAAAGCCACTAGGAAACCTCAAGGGCTCCAACAGGTCCCCCTTCTTAATATTTTAAAGGGCTCCCCATTAAGAACTTACAGCAATCCCCATAGCTGCCATACCTCTCAGTATAGGAGTAAAGGATGATAAAGGTAGGATATACTTTTTGGAATTGGTCTAAGATGACTACAGCAGTCTTAGTTGCACCAAGCAAAAAACCCTTGATGCAACCACATCAAATAAATTAATAAGCTCCTGATATAACTGCATCAAACCAGAGACTCTCTTAGCTTCATCATTAACAGTATAACATTATTCTAACATAAATATTGCTATAAATAATTACAATTCTCTCAAACTTACATCTTAAAACAAACTCTTAATAGAACCATTAACACTTTAAAAACTTTAGCAAAAGTACACATTAAAGCAATCTCTTAATAGAACCATTTGAATTTCTTGCTAACAAAACATAGGATAAACTTCTGATGGATTTGCAGCAAACTTAAATACTCTCTTAAATTCGCCAAACCATGGTGCATCAATATCAATAGGTTAACATAATAACTCTAACATAAATATTACTATACACAGTTACAATTCTTACAAACCTACATTCAAAAGCAATACTCTCATTATAACCATTAACACTTAAAAAAAAACTTTAGCAAAAATCTAAAAGCAATTTCTTAAGAGAACTATACAAAACATAACATTAACCCACTCAAATAACAAGAAAAAATCTTTTAAATTAAATAGTCTGAGGAATATTAACTTCCACTTTTCTTTATAATTTTTTAAACTAAATCCCGAGCCTAGTTAGAAAAAAACCCAAACTTCTTCATTTAAACAGTTCCATTTTTAACACAAAACCAGTTACATAAGCAGTTCCATTTTTACATAAACATTTCCATAAAACAGTTCATAAGTCATCACTGTTGATAGAGTCTATATGTGTAAGTAAACTCAAAATTGTCCAAAAAGTTCAAACAATAAATTCTGGTACCAGTCTTCCAAATATAAAGAATTGATTCTCACAACCAAAAACCTTTTGCAGTTAACGATGTTAATTCAAACATGTCTCTGCAACTTTTGTTCTCATGCACAGAGGTACTTTCAGTTATAGCAGCATTTTATGGCAGTCTTTCCCTAGACATATTTTGCCTCAGGATGAAAGTTATTAGTTCACAAGAGTGGGTTGATGCAAAGTTCCTCTCAAAAAAGACTTTCTTACAGCCAGCAAAGAGAAACTGCAAAGCTTTTTCTGCTAGTTCTGTTCAGGCTTTTTACAGTCCAAGTATGTCTATGCCTCCCATAACTAGGCCATTCCCAGGAACCCTGTATCCTGAGGCTAGAGGACTCTCAATTGCCTCATGCCACACACACAGGCTCAAGGTTCCTCCAGCTGCTATTTGATGGCTGTCCTAAAGGAATCCTGGCTCTGGGAGGAAACCAAGCTGCTTTGAATTGAGGCTTCCTTGGGTTCCATTACCTGCATCACCAGGGGCCAGTGTCAGCACCCCGGGTCCCAGAAACCTCTTTATGCTGTCCTGCTTGCATGACCAAAAGTAGCACCAGGGCAACTCTATGGTTCTAGCCACACACTGTTGCTAGGAGCTTGGGTTGCATTAGTATCAGCAGTTCCTGCAGAGCCCCAGTCTGGCTGTTCAGCCTGGAGTATGGCTCTCACTTCCACAGCTCCCTGGGCTCCAGCATGTCTCAGCTACTCATCCAGCGCTAACACTGATTCTCTGTTCCTGGCAGCAGTCTTGTCTCCACAGTCTCCACTAGTCATAACTGCTCACTGTTCTCCTTTCCCACAACATGGCATCTATGCTAGGCTCTCCAAACTGTTGCCTGTCATTCACCTCTCGCACAGCATAGCAGAAAGCTTGCAGGTTCTCGCTGCTCACACTGTCTCAGGCATTTGCCACTTGCATTGTGCTGATGCTTCAAGGGTCTCAGCAGCCGATGCCTGACTGCTGCAGCTTGCACTGGCTCTGACATCTGCCATTGTTGGTGGCTTCCAGAGCATCTGAAGCCACTCAGACTTCCAAGCTCACTGTCTGCTATGAACGCTGCTTTCTGCATCCCAGATTGGGAAAAATCCTACTCTATACCTTAGTCTTATTCTACCCTAATATACCTAAGCCTACACAATATCCTTATGCCTAAAGCTTATTCTACCTTAATATACCTAAGCCTACACAATATCCTTATGCCTAAAGCTTATTCTACCCTAATATACCTAAGCCTACACAATATCCTTATGCCTAAAGCTTATTCTACCCTAATTTACCTAAGCCTACACAATATCCTTATGCCTAGAGCTTATTCTAAGTTTTTCCTTACGCTATATTCCTGAATTCTACTTTATATTTTAAGTTTTCTCTACACTATATTACTACACTACTTTACATTTTTCCTTAATTTTTATAGATAAAATTTAAGAGAGAGATAAAAAAGAAACCTAGATAGAGAGAAATCTACACTGCAACCTTGCTTTTCAACTTCAGCATTTCACCTCCTAACTTTCACATCTGAGAATAAAATACTATCGCCTTCATTTTTCAATTCCTATTCAGCATGCCTCACACCTGCAACACCCCCTCTCTCATTTCACCAAGCCTCTGGGTCCCTGTTCTTTGGTGCCATTTGTGGGAGACCAGCTCCCACATTTATTTACCCCAAGGACTTTTGAGCAAAGAGGGATAAGAGACTTAGATAGAAATATAGAGGGGAGAGAAACAGAAACACAGGAAAGCCTTGGGTGGGCCTCAATTCTTATCCATCAGCCCAGAACTTTATTCATAAAGGCTTTTTATAACAATGCCAAGGGGCAAGACAAAAAAAAAGACCTCCCCCTGCTAGATACAGCCAAGTGTAAAAGCTTCCAAATACCTGGCACTCAGGCCTATGGTAAAATCATCCTCTTGTGCAGCCCTGCTGAGTAAAGTCACTAGGAAAGTAAAGCTCCAACACTGGGGTCCTGCATGGGTCTTCCCTATGTCTCTGTATATATGTTATGGTTGTGTAGCTTGGTGTTCCTGTGGGACACTTAACAGTGGGAGTGGGCACTGTCTGACTCTTTTGTTTGCTTTTGGGACCCTTTTCTTCCTACTAGGTTGCCTAATAAAGCCTTAATATGAGAGGATATGACTAGTTTTATTATAACTGGACATGCCATGTTTTGTTGATATCCCTGTGAGACCTGCCCAGGAGGAGTGAATCTGGTGGAGAGGGGATGTAGAGGTGGAGGGATTGGGAGGGAAAGAGGGAGGAGAAAGTGCAATCAGATTACAATATATAAGAGAAAAATAAATTAAAGAAATAAGTAAACAAGAATGATAATGTTCTAAAATATTTTGATTTGGATATTTAAAAGTTATTCATCCCAGCTTTTTTTTCTGAGGAAGATCAGGAAATGAAGTTGATTAAATTAAAGACAATCACCATTGTCATGTAAGTACCCTATCCTTAGTGTATGGGCATGTGATAACTCCTCTTCCCTAAAGAAGACCTCAGCTTGCATGATTTTTGCTTTGAGGATATTATATGTAGTTACAGAGGACACTTCTGGAGAAAAAAAACAAACTGAAACTTAGTTTTGCTTACATATTTGAGATAACAGTTATACTTTCTTTGGATATGAATACATCACTGGTCCCTTCCTTAGCTCATGATAAAATTGCACAAATGCCCAAGGAGAAGAGTTTGACATTGCAGAACTTGTTTAATACCTTAAAAGTATTATTTTGAATTTATAAAAAATATTATAGCTGAGGAATAAAATCATTTATCTAAGAGCTGAGCTGACTGGAATGATTTATCATGATGATATCATTACGCCATTTTTCTATTGAAATGAACTTTACTGTGATACTGTATCAATTGGTAAAAATTTGTAGCTTATATTTCACGTCCATGGAAAATGTTTCTGGAGAAACCAGATTACATTTATTAGTATCCCTCATGCACATGTATGCTTACATGTCCAAGTCAATGCTAAAAATTGGTGCTTGTCCAACTCTGTCTGTCTACATCCTTAGAAATCATAATGTATATGCCTTCTCTACTTCTAACTCATATTCACAGGAAAATAAGATACCATCACTCTCAGAAAACAGAAGAGGAAAATCTTGAAAGGAATCAGAGAACACGGAAAAGAAAAATAAGGTTGTAAATTGACTTAAAATATCCACATCATAATTTATGTAATTGTCCTCTGTGTCTTAGAAAGGATAGAATTGGTCTTTGCTAATCCAAAGACAGTCTCTGCAGAAAGTTATACTCACTTCTGACGTCAAGACTGACAGTAAATTCTTCCAGAAAGATACTCTGGAGTGTATATGTGAAAGTAGGTTTGTGCCCCTGAGCTGAAAAGTAGAGAAAAGAAGGAGTTGGATCTGAACCAATCTAGAAGAAAGTTCTAGAAAAAATTGTGGTAAGTGAGCCACACTTGCTCAGTTCATATTAACTTGAAAGATGCTGAGATGCTTCTGTGTATTGGACAAGAACATGGTTATGCCAGAACTCTTCCAGACAAAAAGAAATTCCTAGACCATACTCTGCTAGGTTTTCAAATAGGCAGAAATATAATTACCTTGGCATTGGAGGTATATCTGAATGATATACCATAGCATCTGATCCATTGCTTGGCACAGAGTGAAACCACGTCTCTCATATTCACTCTTTAGTTCCAACTGGCTAGATAACCAAGAGTGACAAATTCTAGGACTAGATCATAGATGTTTCCTGTGCGGTCATCCATATCAGATTCTACAGATGACCCAGTGGAAGATAAGTATGAACACCAATTTATGGGAGAACGAACAACCTTGGATTCTGTATGGCCATATTTAAGGTCACCTTCTGAAAGGAGATGTAAAATTTATCTCGTGTTGATAAACTAAGACTTGGAACTATTTAATGTGGAAAGCTGGCTATATATGCAGTCAAAATTTTTTTGAGAACAAAACTTTGGCAATAAAAATAAAACCATTAAAATAATAATATTTACAAAGTTGGAAATTCCAGTGATTGTCCCAGGGTTTTTTCCATTAACACTTGATTCCCTTTAACACTTATAGTAATTTTATAACTCCTCATTATAATTAAATTGTGAAGTACAATGACATTTTATAGTGTAATGATTCTGTAAAGCTACAAAGATGATCCAAGTTGAAATTTTGTAACTTGCATTTAGAATTCATCCCTAAATCCAGGGAATTCATGTACTAGAGGCTATACACTTCTTCTAGAGATCTAGATTTGATTGTATTTTCCTAACAAAGGTGCCTCTATTGGAGGGCTTAAGTCCTTGCTGCCAACAAGTATGGACTCTTCCTGTTCAGGGTCTTTATATACACACCCAAGACCCCTTTATATACAGGGCCCAGAGGAAAGGATTTTCATAAATTCTTTTCTCTTATATTCTCTAAAAAAGTATCGTATTTATTGTGCTCCTGAAACCATTTTATGTTTTACAATGTAGGTAACAACTAGGGTACCTCCTCCTCCTGAAGTGACTCTCTTCTCAACAGTTGTCAAGTGAGTCGTGATGTCATACTGAGGACCACTGGGCATGATGAGTGTAGAAGGGGTAGGTCAGTACAGCCAATAGATGGAACTTCTTTCTTTCTTTCCTTTTTTTTTGGTTTTTCGAGACAGTGTTTCTCTGTGTAGTTTTGGTGCCTGTCCTGGAGCTCGTTCTATACACCAGGCTGGCCTCGAACTCACAGAGATCTGCCTGGCTCTGCCTCCCGAGTGCTGGGATTAAAGGCGTGCACCATCGCTGCTCAGCTAAATGCAACTTCTAAGAGTATGTATATGTAGCCATTATGAGAAAAAGTTTCAGGTAAAATTATAGCCATCTTGAACTGTCTTAAATCAATGTACTCTTGAAATGGTGCTCACTCAGGTTACACAATCGACTTGATGTTGATTATACTTTAAGCCAATAAAGATAATTTGAAAAGTTTTTCACAACTGAAAAAGATATAAAGAACTTTAAAATAGAAGCTACTTGCTGATAAAGAGAAGATCCTATGGTAAGAGTTATGAAAAGCTATTACTTTACAATTTTTGCTCCCTCCCCTAAGAGGACTTCCTGTTTTAAAATATTGTGTACACTTGGAAAACTGCACTTTAAGCACAATTACTATACACATTTGTTTTGTGATGGTTCAGATGTATATACAATGACTAGGACAGATAAAAGCCAATTAAAGTTTAGTCCTATTGGCTTTTCATATATATGTTAATCAAATAAAGCAATATTCTTAAATAAAGGAGTTCTTAGAAGCCTAGAGTAAAACATAAAAATAACATAAAAATTTTAAAATATGAAGTCTCATAATAATTATTTTAACAGGCACTCATGATATAAACCAAGATCATTTGATTATTTTAAAGAGCTTGGATTTCATTGCTAATACTTAAAAAATTTTATTAGCATTTGATTTCCTTTGTCATGTCCTTTTTTAATGATGCATTGATATTAATCTTGTAAATACTGATGCTTCCTTAAACATAATAATTAAAAGTTCTCAAATATTCAGACACCATTTTAAGAGGAATAATAAGTCACTAATGTTGTAAATTCATGCTCTTATCTTTAAAGAAGTTTGTAGAGGTTTTCTACTCTCCAAACACTTTGTGGTGAAGTCATTTTTAAAGGCACTTTTGTTACTTATTCCTTTTTAATATTGTCTTGGCTTTGTAATTATTGGTTAGTATCTGAGACCTTTAACCTGTTTAGTCCACAAACATATATGAGTTACAGGAATTCAGGATGCTTTCAGAAACAAAATTTAAATTTATATGTACACATTCACAGAGTCTCTGATTAAATTACTACCATTAAAAATGAGAACGGCAACTTCAGTGCTTCTCATAAGAAGATAGGAAACATATATTTCTTTACTTGGATGATTGCACAAATGCATTTCACAGAGAAATCACAGCTATCCGTTCTGTTCCTATCTATGCATTTTTAACTCTAAGCACTATGAGCAAGATGTAAATGTCTCTTTACTTTTCAAAGAATACAAAGCATTGGAATGACTCCTTAAGGACAATATGCTTTGTATAACATTCGCAGTGACTCCAGAACATATTTGGCTTTACATTGTTTTGCCCAGCATCCTGGTGGTTGTTCCGTCTGTGGAAATATATAAAGTACCATTACTCCAGTGATAGTCTGAAGTCTTTCCAGGCAGTTACATTCCAAACATAATTAAAAATAATCCAGTGCCTCTAGACAAGCTGCATCCTTTTCATTTTAAATGATTATTTTATAAAAGAATATATTAATTTTCCATCAGAGATTTATTTACCAGTCAAATAAATTCAACCTCTTATCTATTGGGATATTTTAGAATAAACTTCAACTTTCATTTGAAAAATCATTAATTTAAATTTATATTACCCCTATTTATCATCTCATGTTCTGCAATGTCTCAACCCTGATAAAGGCATCTAGAAACTCTTCACACTGCTTAACCTGATTTCCGAGATAAGAAAATAGGAACCAAGATGGAAAATGCCATGTTAGCTGCATTTAACAATACAATGGTAATAGATAACATTATCACTCTTAATTGACTTAACAGAAGTGGAATATTCCCCAAATATCATCTTGATATTTTAGGTCTTAGTAAAATGGAGAGATGAATGCCTCCTTTTGAAGATACACAGAAAAGTGTTTTTAGGAGTATTCAGATCATAGTTCTGCCAAATATAGTTCAGTGACTGTGACTTTATTTCTCCCAGCCAGGGAAGTGAATACATCGGCTGCCATTCTGCTAGCTCTTGAGGCAGACTTTACAGTTGATACCTGTCAAATAGTGAGTGTTTCATGCTCTAACCCCCACCCTTAATATTTGACAAATTAACAATTCACATTTAGATGAAAAACAAATTAGAATACTTATCATTCAGCTAACTCCTGCTAGCTGCTACCCCAGGTCTATTTCTGCACTGTATTATTTTAGTTAAGCATCTTTGGGTAAGAAAGTCAGAGTAGCCATCCAGAAAACATCAAAGACTGACAACAATACACTAAAAACATAATCATTATGAACACTATAGGGACATATACTAATGGAAGCACCTTAGACAACATATGAGTGAAGAAAATTATGTGCATATATACATAGAAATATAGATATATGCACAGATAGAAATATACATATACCTACATAAATGGACTCTTATTGACCATGAAGAATCCAAATATGTCATTTGAAGGGAAACAGACAAAACTAAAGATTATCATGCTGTGTGAAGTCCTTTGGATTGAGAAGACAAATATCCTGTTTATATATAAGAAGACTAGTTTACCCACATAAACATACACACTATATAAAAGAGATAAATTTGTTATTCTTTTATTTGGTATAATAAAAAAATGTATTAGTTTTGAAAGCTGTGGTGACACATCTTGGTGTCTTCTGTTCAGGCTATCATGACAAAAGCATTCCAGGAAGAGTGTCTTACCAAAGATAGATATGTGTTCCTCTCAGTTCTTTAGGCTACACACCCACATTTGGGGCCCAGCACAGGCAGGGGTGACAATATCCCTTGAAGCATGGATGACATCTGTCCTTCCTGATTTCCACACATGGTTTAAAAGGCGCAGAGAATTATCTTAGACTCCCTTTTATAGGACTACTCACCCTATTTACAACATATTATCTCCAAGATATAATTTTATCCCAAAGGCCTACTTTGTAATGCCATGTTCTTTCAAACTTCATTTGAAAGATTTGAAAGTGTGAATGAGAAGAAGCAGAGTCTATCATTTGTAACAGCTTTTCACATACTTTCTTTTATTACTATGGAATTAGGAAAAAATGATTAGCATAAAATATAAAAAGAAAATGTAATAATCATAGTGTGCTCATGTGACTAACAGTTCATGACCCTTCTATAATATCCATTCAAATTCACTGTGTTTTACATTTTCCTTCCTCTTTGAGGAACAAGTTTGAAGATCAGAATTAATCTACTTCAAGAAAGTTAATAAAGATACATCTGCCAGACATTCTTTACATTCCGTTTATTCTCATTGAATAATTTAAACAAAGAAAAGAGAAGTCAGATAAATCACTCAGGAGTTAAGAGTACTAGTTGGTCTCTAGTTCCTAAGGATTTGAGGCCTTCTCCTGACCTTCTTAGGCACCAGGCATGCACAAGGTGCACTAAAATACATACAGGAAAAGCACTACATACATAAAATAAAAATAATAAATCTTTTTAAAGAAAAGGTAAAAAGGGAAGAAAGAAAAGAGGAAAAGAATATGGTTGGTATGATGGCTCAGTGTGTAAAAGAAACTAGTGGTCCAATTTTAATGACTTGAGTTTGAGTCTCAGAATCCAGACAATGCATTGGAAATAGGAGCACACATCTGTAATCCCAGTACTCCTTTTTTAGATGATTATGTGATGTTTTATTAAGAAATCTTTTATTCATTTTACATATCAATCACAGATCCCCCTCTTCCCTCCTCCTACCCCTCCAGTCTTACCACATCCCATTCCCTCCTACAAGAAAGTAAGCCCTCCCATGGTACCAGTAGAGGCAGGTTCAAGCCCCTCCCCCTGCCTCAAGGCTGTGTGTGGTGTTCCACCTTAGGTAGTGGGCTCCAAAAAGCCAGCTCATGTACCAGGGATGGATCCTGATCCTACTGCCAGGAGGCCCCTTAAGCAGATCAAGCTACAAGACTGTCTTGCTTATGCAGAGGGCCTAGTCCAGTCCCATGGAGGCTCCACAAGTGTTGGTCTAAATTTCATGAGTTGCCAGAAGTTTGGTTATAGCAGGAATCTTAAAAGTTCTTATTAATAAAATCAAACCTGAGGCCAGTTATTGGGGTGAAAGCTGGAAGATCAGAGAAGCAGAACAAGCCACAGCTACCTCACCTTGCCAGTTCCACAGCTGATCCTGTTTCCTCAGACTGGAAGCCTCTTCCTCATCCAGAATGGGTCTCAGCTAAACTGTAGCTCAAAAGCCTAAAAGCTTAACCAGCCAAATGCTTCTAGTTTCTGGTCTCCATGCCTTATATATCTTTCTGTCATCACTCCCTGGGATTAAAGGCTCACTTCTTGGGATTAAAGGCGTATGTCACCATGCCTGGCTGTTTCCAGTGTGGCCTTGAACTCAGAGATCCAGAGGGATTTCTACCTCTGGAAAGCTGGGATTAAAGGTGTGTGCTACCAATGCCTATCCTCTATGTTTAATATTGTGCCTGTCCTGTTCTCTGACCCCAGATAAGTTTATTAGGGCGCACAATATTTTGGGGAACACAATACCACTACATTTGGTTTGATTGTTTATAGGTTTCCCCATTATGATCTTGATGTCCCTTGCTCATAGAATCCCTCTTCTCTCTCTTCAAATGGACTCCTGGAGCTTAGACTACTAGCAATAGTGTGAAAGGGTACCTGAACTGGCTTACCCCAGTAATCAGATCAGTGAATGCCTTGTCATCATAGAGCCTTTCTTCTGTAACTGATGGAAGCAGATGCAGAGATCCACAGATCCCAGCACTCTTAAAGTGGGAAAACAGAAACAAAGTATCT
>CABHPH010132113.1:0-34004 GCA_902168325.1 Peromyscus nudipes | reverse complement strand
TTTTTAAAATATACTCTTCATATACATGGGTGTTTGCCTACATGTATTTATATTGACCATACATAAGTCTGGTGGCCACAACATAGCTTTGAATTTCCTAAAACTGAAGTCACAGACGGGTGTGAGCTGCCACGTGGGTGCTGGGAATTGAATCTGGGCCCTCCGGAAGAGCAGCCAGTGCTCTTAACCACTGAGCCAACTCCCCAGTTTTTCCCTTCGTGCTTTTTAACTTTGGAACAGCAGAAGGCATCCAAATTCTTTGTCACAGTGTTACAGGAATGGCCTCTAGCCCAGTTCTAATAATGCTCCCCTCCGAAATCTCTCGAACTGGACTTCCATAGTCTACATTGCTCTAAGCACTACTATCTTTCAAGCTCCTACTAGGATGGCCCTTTGGGCTCAGATTAATGTTCGGTTAAACTGCCTTTTCTAGTCCAAAGTTCCAAAGTCTTCCACCACATTTCTTTAAAAAAAAAAAGGCAAGTTCTTCACAGTAACATCCCGCTCCCGGTACCTACTTCTGTATCAGTTACTACAGTTGCTGTGATAAAACGCTTGACCAAGGCAACCTATTTGGGTTTATGGTTCCAGAGCGGTAATAGTCTATCACAGTGAGGGAAGCATGGTAGCAAGCAGCAGGCATGGCTGCTGGAACAGGAACAAAAGCTTACAAATAAACAAACAAAATGACCAAAAAATAAAACAGCAGCAAAAAACAAACAACAATAAATAAACAACAACAACAAATAAAAAATAAGGTAAACCCAACATATTTTTTAAAGTTTTTATTTGATGTATATGACTGTTGGCCTGTTTGTATGTCTATGAACCACATGTGTGCCTGGTGCCTGGAGACCAGAAGAGGATGTTGGATCCCCTGAAACTGGAGTTACAGATAGTTGTGAGCAGAGCCATGTGGGTGCTGAGAACTGAATCTGGGTCCTCTACAAGAGCAGCCAGTGCTCTTACCTGCTGAACCATCTCTGGTTTCTGATTTCTGCCAACTTTTGTAATAAAGGATATAATCAAGGGTCATGAGACTGAAGGGTTCCCAATGTCCTCTTCAGATGTAAACTGGATTTTGTCTCATCCTACATGAAAATATATCAAAAAGTCGAAGGGAGCAGGACAGGATTAGGGACCTGGAATAACTGGTTAAGAAGTGGTTCTGAAGACTTGGGGGAGGCGTTGGGACCTTGGGTTCTCTGAACTACTTACAGCCTAGGACTTAGGACCTTACAGAACTCATCACATTACATATTCTAGCAGTGGCTTGCAGAGACGCTCTAAAGGGATTACAGATGACTCTGTAAGTATATACTTTTTGAGGAACATAACACAATTTGTTTTCTAGCCCCAAACTCTGAAAATAATTAGGCAGGAGTTCAGACAAGTGCTAAAAGGCAGTCGTTTCTGCTGAATCTAAATGGCTTGAAAAAAAAAATCAATTTCATTCTAATCCAAGGATTCTTCCTGATTTATTGAATAGTAAAGCAAATGACCTTGTCAGCATTAAAAGTAAACAAGGCAAAAATTCAGTGCAACCCTCCAAAGTCAAATACAACAAAACAAAATTAGGAGACAATCTTTAGGAATGCTGGAGTGAGCAATGTGACCTTGCTCTTTGGAATTCTTATTTGATCTGATTTGCAGCTCTAACATATGTCTGACTTGTCTGGGGCCTCTTCTTCTTTGGCTTCTTTTGTCCTGGCCCAGCTGGCTGGCTGCCTTCCCTGGGATCTGAGAAAGACTTACCCACCCAAGTGTGGGTCAGGGTTCAGTTTTGTCAGCACATAGAAGGTAGAGTTCATTAAGAAAGTGGAGGCAGGAGTGGAGAAGCAAAAGCTGGGTATGGTGGTGCACGCCTTTAATCCCAGCACTTAGGAGGCAGAGGCAGGTGGAGCTTATGAGTTTAAGAGCAACCTTATCTATCCCAGGCAAGCCAGGGCTGAGACACACACACACACACACACACACACACACACACACACATACAGAGACAGAGAGACAGAGACAGAGGCACAGAGAGACAGAAAGTGAACTAGACGCTCCATACAAGTCTCAGTGGGAGTTTGAGGCAAGAAGGATGTGAGTTGAAATCTAGCTTGGGCTGCATAGAGAAATCCTGTCTCCAAAAATAAGAAAAAAAAAAAAAAAAAAAAAAGAGGAAGGTAGACACCATTCATAATCTCATTTTTTAAAGCCATGGTGTCTTGTTTTGTTTTTTCTTGTTGTGGATTGTTAATCCCAAAGATAGGAGGAGAAAGACCACTGACCCAAATCATCATGGCCAAATTAATTAAAGCAAGCAGTTAATTAAAGCAAGCTTTTTTGCTCATCTACATGGGCTGCCTCCCACTAAGTTAGGCTTTGAGAGGTCAGCATTGGACATGAGAAAGACGTGCTTTTATATTTTATAGCTCAGGGGTAGGGGGTTTCCAAACGGGGAATTAGGTGGGCAAAATAGGCAGGATTACAGAAAATAAACGTAACAAATTAGCCCCTCCGGACATGACTGCAAGGTATCAAAACAAGGTGGTAGTAGGTGGTCATGTAACCTTTGAAACAAAGGCAGGGTTGCAAGATGGTTCCAAACAACCTTTTGAAATAAAGCCATGGTTGCCGTCCCTGGAACAGGCAGTACAGAACCATTTGTAGTTAAGGAGTACAGGTGGGTCATAGCCCAGTCCTTGAGAAACAGAGGCTTAATCATAAGCAGGAATGAACCTAGTTTGTCTTTGCTATAAGATGGCTTTTAAGGCTAAAATGGAGGCAGGCTGGTTCTTCAGGAAGATGATTTAAATGCCGTCTTCAGGAATAATAATGTGACAACGGTAACTTCGGATACGCCAGAGAAGAACCATGGCAGGAAGCCCGCTGGAGATGTCGTAATGACCACTGGGCAAAAAAGGTGATGGCAGCAGTGACTAAAAAGAGAAAAAGTGGGGCTGGAGAGAAGGCTCAGCGGTAAGAGTATGTCCTGCTCTCCCCGAGGACCTGAGTTCAGTTCCAGGCATCCATACCAAGGGGTTCACACCCTCAGGTAACTCCAGCTCCAGTGGGGAATTCAACGCCTCTGACTCCCACAGATGAACACACACAAACACATAATTAAAAATAATAAAAATTAGAAACAAAGGCAAGGACTGGAGAGATGGCTCCGTGGTTAGGAGCACTGGCTGCTCTTCCAGAGGGCCGGGGTTTGATGCCCATCTCAGCACCTACATGGCAGCTCAGAAGCATCTGTAACTCTCGTTCCAGGGATCTGATGTTCTCTTCTGGCCTCTGCAAGCCCCATGTAGCATGTAGTGCAGACAAACATGCAAACACAACACCCGCACACATAAAACATAAATAAATAAATAAATAAATAAATCTTTAAAATAAACCAATAAATAAAATGAGAAAAAGATATGTGTGAAGCAACTGGAGATGAGGAATCAGTCAATCTTATGAATTTATATGTGGGAGGAAGAAAAGATGAAAAGTGAACAGTGATGTGGAGTTCTGCTGAATGACGGAGGGTATGTTATTCATTTCACCACAATTTATGGAGTACCTACCATCTTCACGGCACGTAGGGACTAGTTAGGGGAGACAGACTAAAAAGTCAAATAAAGACCATTCATTGTCTGTTAGGTGGCTACGAGTTGTAGAGAAAGTTCACTAAGGATGTATGTGTGTGTGCGCGCGTGTGTGTTCGAACATGTGCTATGAGTTGAACCCAAGATTTTATGCATGCTAATCTAGACCTCTACCACAGAATTACATCCCTAGGAAGAAGTCTTTTTAATTTAATTAAAAATAATTTTTTTGAGACAGTCGTACACCAGGCTTTAGAGGGGATTTTTTTTGTTTGTTTTTTTTTGTTTTTTTTTTGTTTTTTGAGACAGGGTTTCTCTGTGTAGCTTTGCGCCTTTCCTGGAGCTCACTTGGTAGCCCAGGTTGGCCTCGAACTCACAGAGATCCGCCTGGCTCTGCCTCCCGAGTGCTGGGATTAAAGGCGTGTGCCACCAACGCCCAGCCTAGAGGGGAATTTTAAATAAGGAAATGGCCGGTAGTGGCACGTGACTTAGGCAGGTGGGTCTCTGTGAGTTCAAGGCCAGCCTGGTGTATATAGAGTCGAGAGAGAGAGAGAGAGAGAGAGAGAGAGAGAGAGAGAGAGAGAGAGAGAGAGAGAGAGAGAGAGAGGAGAGAGAGAGAGAGAAGAGAGAGAGAGAGAGAGAGACCCTATTTCAAAAAAAAAAAAACAAAAAACCCCAACAAAAACCAATAATAATAAATAGAGAAGTAAATAAGGAAGGAAATGAAGAGGGCAGCACAGTCCCTTTGTGGTGAGAGTATGCCTTGCTGAGGAAGGCAGACCTTAGGAAGTGTGCCGCCAGAAGGAAGCCAGCAGGACTAACAGGCATAGCAAGGGCTTGCTGTTGCCCACAGCTGCTGCTGCAGCATGGTGAAAAGAGGAAGGAGAAAATGCTCCTTCAGCTGACTAGCAGACAGGCTGGAGACTCCTCTTACTCCACCCTTCTTCTCCCAGAATTCTCTCTGTCCTGAAAGCCCTGCCTAGCCATTGGCCAATCAGCTTTTTATTAACAATGAGAGCAATACATATGTATAGTGTACCAAGATTGTTCCACAGCAAAGAAACCTACTGGGGACCTATCCTGAGCAATTGATAATTCTTGTTAAGTGGGGTGACATCCCAAAGGAGGTTGAATTTGAAGTTCTGCTGTCCACTGTTCAGACACGGTTAAGCTCTGCGGGTTTTGCCAGCACACAGAATTGTTGAAGCCATGGTTAACTTCATTTGAAATTCTATAGGATAGAGACCTCACAAACAGGGTAACTTCAAGGAACAAAGCCATACAGCTACACATTGGTAAGTTTTCACAATTCTACAATCTGCAAATATGTATTCATAGTCATTCTTTGCTTTACAAATAGATTGTTTTGAATTATTATTGCTTTAATATCAGAAATCTTTGCCTGGCAATTTGTATGTCACTTTTAATATCTAAGGATGATAGCTGTAGGATAGAGTATGCAGTCAGATGCCATATATCTTTTAAAAATCCACACATGTTCACTGAAAGATGACTTCTTAGTGGTGGTAAGTACCAGGACAGAGTGAGATCATAGAGTATTTTTTACCTGTAGAGTTGTATATTCTGCATTATTTGAATTTTTACAAAAAGCATAGATTGCTTTGTAATAAAAAAGATATATTAATATTCAGAACTGAAGTTGATGACATTGACATGAAAAAGTAGTATTTCAAAGCACATGAGAGCAGTCTGGTGACAGAGTCATCCATCATTGATGATTCCTGCTTCTGTGTGTGTGTGTGTGTGTGTGTGTGTGTGTGTGTGTGTGTGTGTCATGGTTTGAATGGGAAAAGATCTGCTACCCCTTGAAAGTCCATCACCAGCAAGAAAAGGGATGACTGAGGTGCTTACAAAGATGAGGAAAATCTTGTAGAAGACAGTTGATGGAGTTGAGCATGGTGGGGCATGCCCATGGGACTCAGGAAACAGATTGAGTTCACCATGGTCTACATAGCAAGTTCCAGGCCAGCGAGGGCTACATAGTGAAATCCCAACTCAACCACACCACCAAGGAAAGATGGAAGATAGCCATGCAGCTGGAGGCTGTGCTTTGTGCCACAGTTAAGAACGTCATGGTCAGGAAGTAGAGCTCAGTGGTAGATGTATACTCTGTGCATGAGGGCCTGGGTCCACTCCCTAGGATGACCAGAAAAAGAAGGTTATGTTTAGGTTCACAAATCATGACTGCTGGTCAAAATGGAAACAGGAACTGCTGAAGTATGTTTTACTCTCGGAAGTGGCGTTCTCACACTGGAGTGTTCATTGTGCCCCTCCCCTGAGTAAGCAGGTCTTCTGAGACCATTCACAGTCAAAGGCAAGCTTTGTTTTTCTTTCTGGATGAATGCTTTAATAAATATTCAATAAAAATGAGTTACTGGAAAATGAAATAAAAACAAAATCAAAACCCCAAACTACAAGAGACTGGAGATAGTAGTATATGACCAACATTTGGGAGGCAGAGGCAGAGGCAGGAGGATCTCTGTAAGTTCAATGCCAGGTAGGGCTATGTAATCAAGACCCTGTCTCAAAACTCTACCCTTCCCCCCCCAATAAAAACCTGACCAAACAAACAAAACACTTTGGAGGCAGAGGCAGGAGGATCATACAGAGTAGTTTGAAATTGGGAGGAGAGATATGCTTTTGCTTGTCCTCACTGGAGAGAGGGATGCTGCCAGCTTCTAGTGCTTATGGTGTATCTCAGTGTTTGTGATGCTCCGTTGGCAGAAGGGAAGATTTTCGGACCTTTGTCCACAGACTGCACTTTGGGAAGACTGAGCTAAACATGCTATATTGAACTCTGACCCAATAAGGTTACCAGGAAAATTACAATTAGATTTTCAAATATTTTGAATTTTGAGGTTTCTCTCTATATAAACAATACAGTAGAAGAAGAGGGCGAAGGAGCTTCAAGACATAACTAAAGAAGGACAAGTGTGGTGGCACAGGCTTTTAAACTCAGCACATAGGCAGGCTGATCTCTGTGAGTTTGGGGCCACTCTGGTCTCTATAGAGTTCCAGGTTAGACAGGGCTAGCTACATAGCAAGACTCTATTTCAAAAACAAAAACAGCACAACAAAAATCACCAGCAAAACCCACTACCACCACCCCATCACCAACTGCCACCACCAAAAAAAAAACAAAACAAAACAAAAAAAAAACCCAAACAAACAAAAAAGATGCAGTTACGTGAAACATCAGCCAGGCTGGGCAGTGGTGCAGACTTTTCATCTCCGTATTCAGGAGGCTAAGGCAGAGGGATTTCAAGGCTTCCTAAGGCTGAGTAAGAGGAAGCTGTCTCCAAAACAACAAACAAAAACCTGTGAAACTTTGTCTCAAAAAGAAAAACAGCTGGGCAGTGGTGGCACACGCCTTTAATCCCAGCACTCGGGAGGCAGAGCCAGGCGGATCTCTGTGAGTTCAAGGCCAGCCTGAGCTACCAAGTGAGTTCCAGGAAAGGTGCAAAGCTACACAGAGAAACCCTGTCTCGAAAAACCAAAAAAAAAAAAAAAAAAAAAAAAAAAAAGAAAAACAACAACAACAAAAAAAAACCAAACAAACAAAACCTTGGCCCGAGAGATGTTTCAGTGATTAACTGTATTGCTGTTCTTCCAAAGAACACAAGTTTGGTTTCCAGCACCCAGGTCAGGTGGTTCAGAACCAGCTGTAACTCTAGCTCCAGGGAACCCGACACCCTCTTCTGGTTTCTGAGGCTACATACCTACATGCAGACGCCTACACGTATACACATAATTTGAAATAATAAAAATAAAATTTACTCTCTGTGGTGGTTTGAAGGAAAATGACCCCCAAAGGAAGTGGCACTATTGGGAGGTGTGGCTTTGTTGAGTGGGTGTGGCCTTGGAGGAATTGTGTCACTGTGGAGGCATATTTTGAGTCTTGAGTCTTATATATGTTCAATATATGCTCATATATGCTCCAGCGTTGCTCAGTGTGATATACAGACCAATTCCTGTTGCCTGCAATATGTAAGTCCAGCCCCAGCAAGCAGCAGGACTTGGTAGCTTCAGCCGCGTGGTTCTGGCTTTAGAGTGAAGGATAGAAGAAACAGGTTATAGAATTCACCTCTGAGCCTAAGGAAAGTGTCAGGGTGTTGGCCCGACCCTTGGGGACCTACCCTGTGTCCTGACATAAATCCTCCTTTAAGGAAAAACCCCTCCCTTCTTCCTTTTCCCCTTCTTCCCTTTCTTGCCTTGAGGTGTGCACGCCTCCGCTTTCCCTCCCTTTCTCGTTCTTCCTCTCTCCCTCTTTCCCTTTCTCCGCCCCCCTCACTCTCTATCTCTCTGTTGTAATAAACTTCTATGTGGATGCCGTGCCTGGGGTGTGAGTAACTTTCCACTGTGCCACGCCATCAGCCGCTATGTCTGCATGGTGTGTCTCCCTCACCCACTGGACACCTATGATGGAGTTTCTGGTCCCCCGAGAGGGTCCTTTTCTCAGAGTTGGGCCACACCCCAACTCACCCCTTTCTCCTGTTCCCATTTCACCCTGGGACCTTTCTCTTGTCACTTCCTTGCCTTCTCAGGAGACAGTCTTAACAGCTTTATACAAACTTGTTTTGTTTTTACCCACAGAATGGCTATTTTGTTTTGGTTTCTTTACTGAACCCGTATTTGATACTAGAAGAGCTTCAATTCAAAATCGCTGTTTTTAAGGCTACTTATTGTAGACTGTTAGAGAACAAAAGTAAATAGTCATCTTATAAATACTCAAGTTCTCTAATTGTAGTCATGCTAAGTACTGATGTAACTAATTACAGGGATAAGCTTTACTTAGTCCCTTGCATATGTTTTCAGGGTTGAGCTTAAAACAAGTAACTAGAAACAGAGTTTGTCTATTCAGATATACCTGGACAGCCCTTAAATACTTCGGAGATCTGCAGAATATGGCATTTAAAATGTTTAATTAAAAAGCTTTTTGTGATAGAGAGACGTGCTAGCTCTTGGCAAGACCTTTGTTTCCTCCAAAGAAGATGGCTGGGCACAGAAGAATCTCTGCTGGGGGATGTCTTTCTGTATGCTGTGAATATGTGTGGCTCCCACTGGATAATAAATAAAGCTGCACTGGCCTATGGCAGGGCAGGATAAGGTTAGGCAGTACATTCAAACTGAAGACAAGAAGAAGGAGGGTGGAGTCGAAGAGACAAACGCCAGCCCAATGCCAAAGGAGCAACAAGATGCCAGCAGACCGGTAACGCCATGGCCACGTGCCAACTTATAGATTAATAGAAGTGGGTTGAGTTAAGTTATAAGAGCTAGCTAGCAAGAAGCCTGACCCATAGGCCATACAGTTTTTAAATAATATAAGCCTCTGTGTGTTTACTTGGGACCAAGCAGCTGTGGGATGTGGGTGGGAGAGATTCATTCTGGCTTAGGGGTCAGGCAGGACTGAAGAAACTTCTGGCTACAAAGTTTCCTCCACCCGGAACTTGCTCCAGAGTGGCAGCACCAGCCACTGAGATGCTCTCGGAAGAGCCTCCACTGTTGCCAGGGCACAGAAGAGCCTCCACTGTTGCCAGGGCCTTCTTCAGACCACAGACAACAGGACTCTGGGAACCCATTGCCTCACCTTTCCTAGACAGGATAGGCTGGTCCTTCCCACAAGTTCCTACCCCACAAATGTCAGATCTTCTGAGGCCTGGCAGTCCCAGGCCTGGCAGCTGAAGACTGATGTTGTTTCCTTGAGACCTCTGCCTTCAACGACCATGGAGGACCCTTTGGTGGCCATCTGGGTAGCCAGCAGGTAAGTCTCTGTCACTTTCAATTGCTAACTCAGGTAAAATGTATCCATCTCAGATCTCTGATGCCATTTGATGACCAGGCTTTGCTTCAACTGCCTTCTCAGTTCTCGGTGTAAAATTCACAGCTTCATTCTCTTAGGGCTAATATTGCTATCAGTATCTACTGGTGAATTAGATAAAAAGAAACAACTTTAAAGTTTGTTTATATGAAGACAGGAAAGTGGTCTCACTTCTGTTCACTTACTTATCTTTCTCAGACCTGATGATGTTTGCCAGGTTTTTTTTTGTTTTGTTTTGTTTTTTGTTGTTGTGGTTTTTTTGTTTTGTTTTGTTTTGTTTTTCGAGACAGGGTTTCTCTGTATAGTTTTGGTGCCTGTCCTGGATCTCGCTCTGTAGACCAGGCTGGCCTTGAACTCACAGAGATCCACCTGCCTCTGCCTCCCCAGTGCTGGGATTTCTGCCTGGTGATGTTTGCCAGTTTTAACAGCTCTCTCCCCCAACTCCAAGGTTGCTGTGGACTTTACTGGTCCCAGCTTTTAGAGACAGGATAGCACTGGAGAGGGTAAGGAAGCCTTCCTCCTCCTTCTTTACTCACCCAACCACTTCCATTCAGTAAATTTCCTCTGGTTGTAGATTTAAAGATGTGTTTCACTGGGCTGAAACCAGGCCCTAAAAAATGTTCATACCTTTTAACCCAAATCCATAGCCTTTTGCTATGACATCGAGATGTAAATCTGTTCCAGTTGTTTTATACACTTACAGGTTCCTGCATAGGTCCACCCCTCCTGCCAAACTTGTGCCAAGATCAAGCCACAGGGGCTCTGCAGGTACGTCAGCCCCTGAACGAGCTCCAAGGATGCCAACCACCAACCGAGGATGTCAACTGGGATGGATGCATCCCCACCTCCAGAGAAACAGCAGATGTGATGGCTCCTGAACTCCTAAAGAACACATCATCCATCAATCCACTGCTGGTACCACCTCTCCAGGCTCAAGCGGGCACCTGCCCAACAACCAGAACCTGGTTTCCAAGATGTCCCAATAAAGGGCATATCTGCTCTCGTGTCCCACTCATTCACCCTTGCCTCATCTGTACAACCCGGGCACCTCTCTGTCCCATTCTTCCTGGCAGTTATCACTCTTCCCATGGCTAGCCATGCTCATGAGGCCAATGATTGTGGTGATATTTTACTTGTGCTGAAATGTGGTGATATTTTATTTGTGCTTCGATAAATAAAGCTTGCCTGGAGATCAGGGGGAAAGGCCAGTCATTTTAAGTAAACAAAGTCAGGCAGCACAAGCCCTTAATCCGATCACTTGCAGGCAGGGTCTCTGTATGTTCAAGGCCATACTAGGGAAGAGAGTCAAGCATGGTGACAGATGCCTTTAATCCCAGTACCAACCATAGAGACCTGGAGGTCTGTACAGACAGGCAGTGACAAGGAAGTGAGGTAGCTGGGCAAAGAGCCAATGAGAAAAGCAAGGCATATAAGGGCATAAGTAGACAAGAAGTAGCTCGCATTTGGAAGCTGCAGAGTTGGTGAGGTAAGGTTGGCTGGTGGCTTTCCCTATTTCCCTGATCTCTAAGGCTTTCACCCCTATATTTGGCTCCATGTTTTTTATTGAATGAGACCATTTAGAAATTTGTCTACAAATGATAACAATCTATTTTTTCTACTAGCAACCTGCTTTCTCAGCTTCCTTAAGAAACAGATGCCTGAGATCTCCACACCTGAGATGTGACTCCATGATACAGCCAACTGAATGCTTCTTCACTCACACCTCCTGCCATGCATAATCCTGACTCCCAACTTCCCCCTCCCACTTTGCCCCTTGTCAGCAGGAAGCAGTCTTGAGAATTCAGTGCCCTTATCCCCCAACTTGCTATCCATAACTCACCTTTTTATAATAATCAAAACTGAGGAACGTTGGCATTCTGACCCACCCCTTGGGGACCTGCCCTGCATCCTGACATAAATCCTCCTTTAAGGAAAAACCCCTCCCTTCTTCTTCCTCTTCCCCTTTCTCCCTTTCTCGCCATGAGGTGTGCACGCCTCCTCTTTCCCTCTTTCTCTCCCTCTCTCTTTCCTCCTCTCTCCCTCTTTCCCTCTCTTTCTCTCTATCTCTCTATTATAATAAACTCTCCATGTGGATGCTGTGGATGCATGGTATGAATGACTTTCCACATGCCGCAGCCTACTGCCAAGTCTGCATGGTGTGTCTCCCTCACCCTTGGGGCACCTTGGCCCAACCCGCCAAGGCCTCTCGTGCACTGTATCTTTACAAGGGGCTTCCCTGAATGGAGGCCTAGAGAAGCAATGAAGTTGAAGCCTGGATTGCCTTGGAGACCCTAAGATGTTGGAGATGTTAGAGCCATGGGATACCTGCTGAGGAGAGCTGCTAACAGGGAGTGGAAGCAGCCCAAGAGAAAGAGGTGTGTTGGAGTCAACAAAGCTGAAAGGAGCTGGAGATCCGAAGAGTGTTTTGAAATGAGACATGGAGATGCAGAGTTTGGAGTTTTCCCAGTTTGGTTTTGGTCCAGTATTTCTTCACTATGCTCCCTTCCCTACATTTTGGAATGGTAATGTATATCCTGTACCATTATATGTTGGAAGTATGTGATCTGTTTTGTTTTTAATTTTTTTAAAAAGATTTATTTATTATATATGCAGCATGTATGACCTTATGCCAGAAGAGGGCACCAGATCTCATTATAGATGGTTGTGAGCCACCATGTGGTTGCTGGAAATTGAACTCAGGACCTCTGGAAGAGCAATCAGTGCTCTTATCCTCTGAGCCATCTCTCCAGCCCCTTGTTTTTAATTTTTGTTTTATAGGGGATTACAGTTAAAAGATTGCATGAGTCTCAGAAGAGACTTTGGACTTTGAAACAAGTTTGGGACTGTTATAGATTATGGGGACTTTTGAAATTGGACTGAATGTGTTTTTGCATTCTGATATGGCTACAAGTCTTTGGGGGCCAGGTAGTGGAATGTGGTGGTTTGAAGGAAAATGGCCCCCAAAGGCAATGGCACTATTAAGAGGTGTGGCTTTGTTGGAGTAGGTGTGGCCTTGTTGGAGGAACTGTGTCACTGTGGAGGCCGTCTTTGCGGTCTCATACATGCTCAAGGTTTGTTCACTGTGATACACATACCACTTTCTGATGCCTGCAAGATGTAGGACTCTCAGCTACCTCTCCAGCACCATGTCTGCCTGCACGTTGCCATGTCCCACCATGATGATATGGACTGACCCTCTAAACTGTAAGTGAGACACCTCCAATTAAATGTTTTCCTTATAAGAGTTGCCAGTGGTCATGGTGTCTCTTCACAGCAAAGAAACTTTAAATAAGACACCCCCTCCCACCCAAAAGACCCTCAAAACTGGGTATGGTAATCTTTGTCTGTAATTCCAGCTCTTCAGAAGTGAAGGCTGCAGGCGCTAAAGTTTAAGGTCTGGAAAGAAAGAAAGAAAGAAAGAAATGTAAACATAGGCATGACAGTATCTTATTGAAGTCTGACTTGGTCCCTGCCTGACTCCTTTTTTTTCTATTTTTTCTTTCCTTCTTTCCTTCCTTTTTCTTTCTTTTTCTTTCTTTCTCTCTCTCTCTTTCTTTCTTCATTCATTTTCTTGTTTCTATTTTAACTCAGCTACTTTCCCCTTGCTTGTATGGCAAGCACTTTACCAACTAAGCCATCTCCTGAGCCCTGCAAGCTGTCCATTTTGTGGGATGGCAAAGCTGAAAGGCAGAACTTGGCTCCTATCTACTCATGGATGAAAATGATTGGGAAGAGGGAAGAAACAATTCTGAAGAAGCATCTAGCGCAACTGAAGAGGCAACCACATCAGGCTCTCACAGGAATGACTGAGAGAGATCCTGCACAGCAAATCTCAATGCTATGTTAAGTCATTACTGTCCAGAAAGCTTTTACCCTTCTGCTCCAATCTTGCGTGGTAAGGCCCCTGTATCTGGTGCTACAGACCTCCCCCAAAAGAATCACAGGATAGACCCCTGAAGCTGGGAGTGGAGCTTCCATGCTTCTCCCCAGACATCAGAGATGACAATCTGAGGAGAAAAGAGCATGAGGCAGGGGAGCTGGGGCAGACCCCTCTATCAGGGGAAGCAAGCCCTTTGTTAGTTGGCAACTAGAGGGGACCATGTGGATGGCATGTGTACGCACCAATATTGAAGAAAGACTCCATCATGTCACAAGCCTTTCATTCTTGAGATTACTTCCCTTTCTTCCGTCACTGGCATGTGTGAGTCATGATCTCAAGCTCCCTGAGGGGATCCTGAGTGATTCTGAAATTCTGAGGCAAACCGTGAGAGGCTGGCTGTACTTACATTCTGAGTAAGTGGCAGGTGCCAGGGAGCCAGCTGCCCGGAGGCTGGGACCAAAGAGCCTGGTCAGACAATACAGAAGCTGAAAAGTTCCTGTGCTCAAGGGAGGGAGGGGAAGGGATGTTTAAACAATACACTGCTTGGCTGCTGGTAGCTAGCTGCCTGAGGGGAGAACTCTGTTCTAATTCAGAATGATTTCACCTCCGCTCCTGTGTGACTCACTCCGGCATCTTTACTGCTCCCAGCTGAAGGACTGGAGAGAGACTGGCTGTTGGTCACTGGTCATCTCCTGTACCTGAGGCGTGGGCGGACCTCAGGTAAACGAAGAGAATGAGAACAATTTCTCTCCTACACACTCACAGCCAAGATGGCCAGATAAACTATAAGCAAAAAATTCCCACAGATGGGACCAAGTGCTATGAAAAACCTTTTATCAAGGATGTGGGAACAGAGAGTGAAGTTGCTACTTCTGCCTGGGAACAAAGACATGGTCTTTAGTTTCCTGTGGGCTCCTGATACTGATGCTCCATGTTGGGTACTCAGCACTTAGAGCCACAATGGCTGCTGTTAGGCCCTGATCAGGTAGCAGACACATTCTCAGCTTTTGTCTTTCTGACGCCTTCATTCATATTATCTGGTTACTACTGTGTCAGACTGTATGGTCTTAACCATGAGTGTTGAGCTCTGCTAAGTTTCCTCACAATACACTATAAAAATACCTTTTTGCCCACTGAGTGCCTTGTACTGCAGCTAACCTATATCTTATACAATGTGCCTTTCATTTCTAGAAGTAATTTATTCACATAAATGTTCCTATGATCATTAAAGCTTCATACTATTTGTATTTGGAGGAGGAGTCTAGCATACAAATCCAGTTTCAAACAAACAGTCCTAACACTTATCTGTGATGACATATGAGATTTCTTCCACTGTTCAAAGAAAACTATGTATGATGAACACCGCCTCTCTCTGAGCACTCCTCTCCACCCCCACATTAGTTTTCCTTTTTTTCCCTTGTTAAATCTGGCTACAAGCTAGGAGTGTATGCCTGTAATCCCAGCTACCTGGGAAGGCTAAAACAGGAGAATGACAAGTTCAAGACCAGCCTGGCTGACTAAAGTGAGTTCTTATCTTAAAATAAGAAATAAAAAGGGGGTGAGAGTGGATGTCACTCGGTGGTAGTTTACTTGCCTAGTATGGTCAAGTCTTGGGCTAAAGATCCACTTCTTGAGGGGGGGGGGGGACTCTCTTTCTAAAGTTGGATTCTTTGCGAATGAGCCCTGTGACTCAGATTTGCCTGACTATGTATTTTGGGGGACTTAAAAAGTAAGACATTAATAAAAGCTAGTCAAAACAGGATCTTTAAAGTCATACAACTGAAAGTACAAAAGGCACACTTTAGCCTTTGATGGTTGGATGAGACTTTCTAGTCACTGGCTTCATAATCCATAAGCATCAAAGTGATGGACATGGTGGTGACATGATTTTGCAGGTGACATTTCTGGGTCTCAGAAATGCATTAAGCTTAATGGAATGTAGCATTTTCTTTAATTCAGAATGGGAAAATATAAAGCATAGCTTTTGCATCAGAATCAGTGTAATTCTCTGAAAGAACCCCTGGGAAAAGTATTCTAAATGCATTGCATCATTTTATAGACGAATGCAATCAGAGTGCAACTGGTGTGTGACAGGCCAGGCCCGTTAACCACCCGGGCTCAGCTACCTCAGCCACAAAAAGATGGACAAGGGTGTGTGGACCTGTGAGTCCTTTCCCACCCCAAATACACTATAGGAGTCTAATAAGTGTTTTAAGTGAGTAAAGGTTCTGCCCAGGAAGACTGGTTTGCCAGAAATTCCACAGATGGTCAGCGACTGCTCTTTATAGACAACAGGTTTAGATAAAAATTCTGAGCATAAAAAAACAAACAAACAAAAAAACCAAAAAAAAACCCCAGAGATTAATTAACAAAACATCTAAAAAAAAAAAAAACCAAAAAACACTAAGTAGTGCGTTTCATTTTATTTTTAAATTAATTAATTTATTTGGCACTGATGATTTTGTGTGTGTGTGTGTGTGTGTGTGTGTGTGTGTGTGTGCACGTGCGCGTGTGCGCATTCCACCATGCCTGGGCACCAACTAGTGAGTGTCAGTTTTCTTTTTCTGTCATGTGGGTCCCAAGGGCTGAACTCAGGTCATCAGCTTGGTGGTAAGTGCCTTCCCTTGCTGAGCCATTTGGCTGGCCCAGCAGTAAGTTTTAAGTATCTATTCATCCACTTTTAAAATCATAGATTAGTTTTATTTTTTTCTTACACATTTATTTAGCTTGTGTTCCTGGCATAGCCAGATAGTCACTGAAGGAATGCCAATCCCCAAATTTTATTACTACACAGACTTTCCTTTTTCCAAAATGGAGAGTTATTCACAGCAGGGTGTGGTTGGCATCCCACACTTATTCCAGCGTTCAGGAGGCCCACACAGGAGGATTGCTGAAGGTTTGAGGCCATTCTGAGTAACATAGTGAGTGACAGACCAAGGAAGATTACATAGTTAGACCCTGTCTCAAAACAAACAGCCCCCTAACTAAACAACAGTAACAAACAAAACAGCAACTACTCATTACTACCCCATTTTATGGATGGAATTGTCTTCTCTAGATGGCACGTTGAAGTCCTAACGTCCAGTATCTGTGATTGTGATAGTGTCTTTAAGGGGATAATGATTAGGTTGGACACTAATCCAATATGACTGGTATCCTCATAAAAAGAGGAATAAAAACAGAGAGAAGAATGCCACCTGAAGACAGATTGAAATAAGTTACCACAAGCCTAGGACCACTTGAGGTGACCAGTCACTGAAAGGGCAGGAAGGGTACTCTCCTTAAAGGCTTCAGGGAGATCATGGGCCTCACATGACTTTGGCTTAGACTTCTAGACTCCAGAACTGTGAGAGAATAAACTTTTGTGTCAATCCACATAGTACTTTTCTTTGCTGTTCTTGGTTTATTTGTTTGTTTGTTTTTTGCTTTTGTTTTTGAGACAGGGTCTCAAAATCATGTAGCCCCGAAAGACCTGGAATATGCTGTGTAGACCAGGCTGATGCTGAACTAGCTGCAACCTTTCCTGCCTCTGCCTCTTGTGTGCTGGCTTTATAGGCATGCACTGCAATTCTTAGCCAAAACGTGGTTCTTTATTACAGCAAAATTAAACCACTACTCATGTTCCTGGGGCTGACTGGGCTTCACTGAATCAGTTTCACTCAGAATATCTCAGATGATGGATGGGGCTGATTTAGTCTGAGTCTGGACTGCATGTTGAAGACATTGCCCTATGGCTCCCATTCAGTGCTAGTTGGCTGGGATATCATCTGGAGGTGTAGACTAGAACATGGCCTCTCCATAGAGAGTGCATTTTTCTTTCTTTCTTTTTTTGTTTTTTGTTTTTTTTTTTTTTTTCGAGACAGGGTTTCTCTGTGTAGTTTTGGAGTCTGTCCTGGATCTCACTCTGTAGACCAGACTGGCCTCGAACTCACAGAGATCTGCCTGTCTCTGCCTCCTGAGTGCTGGGATTAAAGGCATGCGCCACCACCACCCGGCTAGAGTGCATTTTTCAAAGCTTAAAAATACTGGAAGATCCTAGACGAGGTGATGCAAACCTTTAATCTCAGTACTTGAGAGGCAGAGGCAGGTGGATCTCTGGGTGTTCAAGGCCAGCCTGGTCTACATAATGAGTTCAGGACAATCAGGGTGACACAGTGAGACCCACGTCTCAAAAAAAAAATGCTGGAAGAATGACTCTTGACCATTATCAAGAGGCAGGGAGGAGAGCTTGCAGGGCCTGAAGGCCCTAGGTGGAAATTGGTGCTACGTTATTAGCTCTGTTGTATTCTACTCAGTCAAGCCTACCGGGAGGTCTTGGTGCAGCAAAGGATATGGGTTGGGATTATGAACACATTCTAGCACAGTGGTTCTCACCTGTGGGTCGCAATCCCTTCGGGGGTCACCTAAGACCATCAGAAAACACAGATGTTTACATTATGATTCGTAAGAGTAACAAAATTATGGTTATGAAGTAGTAACAAAAATAATGTTGTATGGTTGGTGGTCACAGCATTAGAAAGATTGAGAACCACTGATCTAGCACAATGATTCCCTATGGTTCTACTAGAAGCAATGTAGCTCACTTTAAGCCCAAATATTAGCAACTTAGGGACACTGAGATATTCTTCCCTCTGATAGTAACAAGGTTAAGGTGTAGAAAACATTCTTCTTCTTTTTTTTATTTATTTATTTTTTAAATTACACTCATGATATTCATTAATTACACTCATGATATTAATCACATTTGTGGTATTCATAGATTACATTCACAGTATTCATTCAATTATATATATATATATATATAAATATATATATTTTTTAAATTTAAATGCCGAATGTCATTTATTGAAGGGGGGAGGAGATCTTAAATACAGGCTTACAGCACAATGGGAGGACCCCGGAGGGCAGAAGTTCGCTACTGATGTTTTATAATCTTGCTTCTAATCTGTTAATGCCCGTTATTCAGGGTACACAGACAAGGAACTTCTCTTAAGCATTCAGGAGGGTGGAACTTGGGAAAACATTGTTCTTTAGAATAGTTTGTGATATGTTGGGAGCTAGGAAAGCTACTGAAGCCCCCAAAGTTTCTAATTTTTAAATTAAATGTGAATTTTATTTTATATGTGTGTGTGTCTGTTTGTCTGTCTTTCTGTATGTCTCTGTCTGTATGATGTGGAGGGTGCCATGGTGAGCATGTGGAGCTCACAGGAGAACTTTATGGAGTTGGTTCTTCTACCTTTATGTAGGTTTCAGCGATCCAACTCAGATCACCAGGCTTGCGCGGCAAGTACCTTTAGCTACTGAGCCATCTCACTGGCCCCAAAATTTCTAGATCACAGGAGAGGTCTTCATCGGTCTAGGGTTGTAAGATGACTTGCTAAACAGTCTTATTAATAAAAAACCCAGAGACAGATATTGGGGTGAAAACCGAGAGATCAGAGGAACAGGACAAGCCACATCCAACCTCACCTTACCAACTCCTCAGCCTCCAAAGAGACCTATCTCCTGTATACCCATGCCTATATGCCTTTCTGTCCCTGCCATCTCACTTCCTCTCTCTGCCCAGCTACATCACTTCCTCTTTCTGCCCAGTTCTGTCACTTCTTGTCTGTCTGTACAGACCTACAGACCTCCATGGTTAGTGTTGGATAAAGGTGTGTGCCACCACACCTAGCTCTGTTCCTAGTGTGGCCTTGAACTCACAGAGATCTGGATGGATCTCTGCCTCCTAAATGCTAGGATTAAAGCGTATACTACCATTGCCTGACTTCTATGTTTACTATAGTGGCTGGCTTTTTCCTCTGATCCTCAGATAAGCTTTATTGGGGTACACAGATAAAATATCACCACATGGGGTTATAACTCAGGAGACTGAGGGAGACATTGCCTCTCCTCTTGGTTTGGAACCATTTATTTCAAATGCTGCACTGTGTCTGATGATGCCCAGACATTGGTAGGTTTCCTAGTGAGGCTCTCTGAGATCCTCTCCTCTATTTTGACACATTGCCAGAGGACATATAGGTGATACCTCTGGATCTATGGGGATTTTGTCATAGTGACAGTGTTGCTGCTGGTGGTGGTGGTGATTGGACTGCCCTCTTAAAGTCTTGCCCCCGAAGTTTTACCAAGCATATGTACCAAGCTATCGATAACTCTTGCTAGCGCTAATCTCATGGATGCAATGCATTAGGAAACAACCACAAGTGCAGGCATGTGGGAGACTGGCTGTGCAGCTTCCTGAATGCGGTCTCCTTAACTGTTTATCTTTGGGAGCCTTTTGACCTTCTCTATACAAAGGCCTTCACTGTGTCTCTCATGTGGTCTTTGCTTTAGATCTTCTGAGTGCTCTTGCAGCCCCTCATCTTGGGTGAGCAGAATTTGTGGATTGATGAAAAGGTGAAAATGAAAGAAAACTCAAGAAGGAGCACCAAATCCCAGATATGGTAGAAGTGTCGCCAAGTGGGTCAGAGGGCATGCAGATGCTAGCCTGGAAGGACAACCTAGAGACCTCTGACACTGTAAGCAAGCCCCTAGTGAGGTGTTCTCTTGTGTAAGAGCTGCCTTGGTCATGGCGCCTCTCCACCGCACTGGAACAGTGACTAAGACACTGCTCTTCCAGAGTTCAGTTCCCAGGACCAGCTCACAACTGACTGTAACTCCAGATCCAGGGTGTTCAAAACCCTCTTCGGCTCCTACAGGCATCTGCTCACATTAGTGCCTGTACACAAGGAGATGCACATGTATACATATAAATACAAATAAAATAAATAATAAGTGAGTAAAACCGTTTTTTAATAAAGTGAGAATACTCAAGGGTTGGAGAGATTTCAGCAGTTAAGGGCGGTGGTGGCGCATGCCTTTAATCTCAGCACAGAGGAGGCAGAGGCAGGCGGATCTCTGTGAGTTCAAGGCCAGCCTGGTCTACAGAGTGAGTTCCAGGACAGCCAGGACTACACAGGGAAACCCTGTCTCGAAAACCACACCCCCTAAAAAAGCACTTGTTCAGCATCTCTTGTAGAGTTCCCAGCACCCACACGATGGCCCACAACCGCCTGCCTGCAACCCCTGCTCCAGGGACCTTCAACCCTTGTGTAGCTTCCTTGGCAGCAGGCATGCATATGATATACATATACACATGCAGGCACTCTCGGAGTACACATAAAAATTTAGAAGAAATGTTTTTAGATTTTATGTATATGGGTGTTTTGCCTGTATGTATGTATGTATATGTATATGTATATGTATGTGTGTGTGTGTGTGTGTGTGTGTGTGTGTGTGTGTGTGTGTGTGCCTATGGAGACCAGAAGAGGGCACTGGATTCCCTGGGACTTAAGTTATAGACTGGGAGCCACCCTGGGGTTCTGGGAATTGAACTTTGAGCCCCCTCAAAGAGCAATGAGGGTCCTTAATTGCTGAGCTATCTCTCTAGGTCCCGATAAATGAGAGAGAGAGAGAGAGAGAGAGAGAGAGAGAGAGAGAGAGAGAGACTCTGCTTAAAAATATGGGAAAAAACACAATAGGACGAAATTTAGGACATCTTATTGAGTATCTTACCATAGTTACCTCTATTTTTTTAAAGACTTATTTATTTATTATTTATACAATGTTCTGTTTGCATGTATCCCTGCAGGTCAGAAGAGGGAGCCAGATCTCATTACAGATGGTTGTGAGCCACCATATGGGTGCTGGGAATTGAACTCAGGACCTCTGGAAGAACAGCCAGTGTTCTTAACCTCTGAGCCACCTCTCTTGCCCCATTGTCTCTATTTTTTTAAAAAAGTGAAGTTGGGGCTGGAGAAATGACTCAGTGGTTAAGAGCATTATGCCAGATTCTATGCCCAACATTCACATGGCAGCAAACAACCATCTGTAATGCCAGTTCCAGGGGATTAGAGGAGCTCTTCTGGCCTCCCTGGGTACCAGGCATCAAAGTGGTGCACAGACATGTGCACAGGCAAAATGTTCCAACATGAAATAACATAGAAATGGAAAGGGTAAGTCCAAATCTAGGTGTGGTGACATACATTATGCCAGCATTTGGAGGATAAAGACAGGAGGATTGCTCTGAGTTCTACACAAGTCTGGATGCATGATTACATAGCAAGTACCAGGCTACCCAGGGCTATTCAGCAAGACCCTTTCTTAAAAATAAAATAAAAATAAAAGCGAAGTCAGTTTGACAACATGAATTTTGTTGCATGAGCCATAGTATTCTATCAGTTATGTCAATTTTAAATTCCTGGTGTTGGTAGTTGTAATGTAGAACTGTAAGGAAAAACATATGAGGCAGTCTAATTTATCCCAGACGGGCCTTAAACTTGCTGTGTAGCACAGGTTGGTCTTGAACTCCTAATCCTCCTGCTTCTATCTTCTGAATGCTAGGATTATAGGAATGTGTCATCATGCCCATCTGGGAACAGTCTTTTTTAAAGGAAAACCATACTGAGTTATTTAAAGGGAAGTTTATAAACATTTGTTAGCAAATGTTTACTTTCAATGTTCCTAGGGAAAATGTTTGTGTATACATCTATCTACCATCTATGTATCTATGTATCTATGTATCTATCTATGTATCTATGTATCTATCTATCTATCTATCTATCTATCTATCTATCTATCTATCTATCTATCTACCTATCTATCATCTATCTACCTATCATCTATATATCATCTATATATCTATATATCTACCATCTATCTATCTATCTATCTATCTATCTATCACCTATCTATTTATCTATCTGTTTATATGTCTATCTATTGTAAACAGAGAGAGACAGAGAAACAAGAACAATAAAGTCGCTAGTGTGGTTAAATATTAATACTGGGGAGTCTGAGAATTCTTTATACTAGTTTGTTCATTTTTTTCTCCATCAACATTTTCCCAAAACACAAACAAAAACAAAACAGAAAGTTTAATACATGGTATATAAGACTTGGAGCATTGGGGAGGGTTGGTAGGGTAGAGGAGTATCTGAATGTGTATGTATACTGACGTGGGTAAGGAGCAATAACAACTCAATTGTATTAATTCCAAAGAGATTGTTAATCATGCACTCTAATTCTGTAGTTGCCTCAACTTCTCAGATGTTTTGAGAAGCGATCTCTTTGCTAGTTACGAAGACATGTAATTAACTAAATCAGAACAGAAAATGAAAATATTCAGTTTTTGTTATAGCAATTGTGAAATATATGTAAATCTGAGCTCAGAAGGAATTAATTTGACTAATGTAGATATAAAATCAAAACTAATAGTATTATAATCCTCTTAAGGACCTGCACTTGTTCCAAATGCTCTTATCACATGTTTGTGGGGACACAGGACACAATATTATCATTAAGATACTTGGTAGGGGGGGATAGTAAGTCAGACGAAGGAAAGACACTGGCTGTATTACGATTGTCTTATTTAGAGAAAATTCATGAGGAAAGACAGCCATGCCAATTGTAGGGCTTGGACTGCAGATCTGGGCACCTGACCCCCAGAGCAACTTTCTCAGATGAATGCAAAGATACGGACAGAGCATGTGGTCCTGATTTGTATCAGGGAACTGGAGGCTTATAGATGATCCCCTGCCTCAAAGGAGACAGAGCACCCCTAATTAGTTAACATCTTATTAAAGTCTGGCACCATCTGCTCTGAGTGGACCTCATCAGGAAAACAGACAGGGCAGGTTGTTTATGTAACACATATTAATTAAATGTCTTCTATGCATAGAGCACAGTGCAAAATCACAGAACTGCAATGGAGAATAAAATAAATAGGGTCTATTGTACCAGGCCACTCACAGGCACTCCTATGAACCAGTTTCTCCATCTTTAAGAGGGGAACCTCCTTTCCTCATATAGTAAACGTGAGATTTAAGGAACTGATATACGTGAAGGAAGCAGTTGACCTTTGGCATATATCAGGTATTCCAGGGTTGTTGAGTCCCCCACTCGCACCTCTGCCTCTCCTGCAGGGACTTCTCCTGTTCCCCCCACCTTTGATCTTTACTTTAAATCTTGCCCACTCTTTTTTGTCAGGATAGCTCCACGGATCCCCATCCTTTGACCTTTTGCTGTTATCTTACTACAGGGGACTTAAGAACATCTGAACTTGCTCTTTACACTGGTACTAAAGCCACTCATTACAGGACGAATGTTTATTTGGTTAGGAAATCCACTGTGTAGCTCTGGCTGTCCTGGAACTCACTATGTAGACCAGGCAGCTGACAGAGATCCATCTGCCTTTGTTTTCTGAGTGCTGGGATTAAAGGCCACCACATACTGCCCATATGAGTTTTTTTTCTATTCTTTTTTTCTTTTTTTGGAGCTGAGGATCGAACCCAGGGCCTTGTGTTTGCCAGGCAAGCGCTCTACCACTGAGCTAAATCCCCAACACCCCCCCCCTTTTGTTTTCTCCAGACAGGGTTTCTCTGTGTAGCTTTGCTCCTTTCCTGGATCTCGCTCTGTAGCCCAGGCTGGCCTCAAACTCACAGAAATCCTCCTGCCTCTGCCTCCCAAGTGCTGGAATTAAAGGTGGGCACCACCACTGCCTGGCCCATATGGTTTTAATATGTAAAAGATGTTTGGGCTGCAACAGGGATTTCATTGTAGATTTTACCATGGTTGTGCTACTAAATCATGTTCAGGTTTATTCATTTTATATGCATTTGAGTCTTTGAAATGGTTAGTTCACATGCCTGGGAAAAATTCATGAAATGAAGTACATACTTAATACTAGCGTAAAGTAACTTTTAGATTACTAGAATGTCAGGGTTCTGATCTAAATCTGTGTTAAAAGAAAAATAGCTCCAAGAAAGCATACATACAAGAAGTAGAAAAGAAGAAAAGAAAAAAAGAAAATAGAGGTAAAGTCACTATACTTTTACAGAGTTCAAGGGAAAATATCTACTCTGTTTTCACTGGGATCCAGGCCTTTATGCATCCTGTGAAGCCCTGGAAAGGTTGGAGACATGTCAGGTCAGGAGCAGGTTAGGAAACTGTACATGAGCTGGAGGGGCAGCCAGAAGGCAATGATAAGGTGACAATGGGGTGCAATCGCAGGCATCCAACAAGCTTTAGCTGACTGGGTCAGACAGGGAGGAAATCAGATCTTACAGCCTTTTACTGAAACCTTAACCCAACAGAATCCAGGTTCTGCTTACTATGGTCCCGCTGATCTGCTAACCATATTGATGTTTTCTGTGCAAGAGCTTTTCCTCAAATCACGTTGATGGGATGGCCACTGCCTAACAGAAGGCCGCTTGAGGCTCTTCTGTCTTTTGAGTTAATTCCTCCATCTGCCCTAGGCTGAAACTCTATGCGAAATGTTTCATAATTGCTTCAGTATGATTCAGGTCTTCATGAAATCAGAACCAGTGCAAAGAGCTGAGACCCTGCTGAGACCAAGCAAAGATGTACTGGAGAAGAATGTGATGATTTGAACCACAAACTTAGATTTGTTTTGGTTTTGGTTTTTTGAGACAGGATTTCTCTGCGTAACTGCTCTGGCTGTCCTGGAACTCGCTTTGTAGACCAGGCTATCCTTGAACTCACAGAGATCCGCTTGCCTCTGCCTCCTGAGTGCTGGAATTAAAAGTGTGTGCCACCACCACCCGGCTTAGATTTATTTTTTTAAGCATAAGGTTGCATACAATGCTGCTATACTGTTCTTTCATAATCAAAGCAGACACAGTAATCTTTCAGTTTTTTAAATTACATTTATTTATTAAGGGTTGAGGACATAGCCTAGTGTTAGAGTACTTGCCTAGTATGTGAGAGGCTCTCAGTTCTACCCCAACACCACAAACCCAAACAAAGCCATTACTTAAGTGTGTATGGGAGGGTTGAGGGAGTGTCTCACCAGGCCAGATACAGTATTCCATTTAGCAGATGTAACTCCTTTACCAGCAAGATCTAATCTGTCAGAAAGTATGGAGTTTGAACTTGACTTCAGAATTTTGCATTTTCAAAACAGGTTATATTTCTGAAACTCATCATATATTAACAACATCACCTGTCTTTCCACTTCATTTGATGACCCACAACACCCTAGCATAAGATTACAAATTCTTGGGAGGCGCTAAAGCCATGTAGTTACCTAAGTACACTATTTTGCAATAGATGCTTGCTATTGACAATGCTTTAAAACAGGAACTGGGGACCAGTGGAATGGCTCAGCTGGCAAAGGCGCTGGCCACAAAATCTGACACCCAAGTTCAGTCCCTAGGGCCCACACAGTGGATGGAGAAAACAGACTCTTTCATTACTGACGTGTGCACTGTGGCATGGGCACCCCCTTTCCTTCACAAATATAAGTAAATCAATAGTAATGAAGAGTCGCTGGAGAGATAGTTCACTGTTAAGAGTGCTTGATGCTCTTCTCAGGGACCTGAGTTCAGTTCCCAGAACCTACACTGACCAGTCACAACTGCTGTCACTTCTGGCACTCTCTTCTGACTTTCATGACTACCTGCTCAAACAAATAAAACCTTTTTGGGGGTATAGGGTACAGAGAACTTTAGAAGAGGGCATTAGACCCGCTGGATTACTGAAGATTGTGAGCCTGGGTCCTCTGGGAAAGCAGCAAGTACTTTAAACCATGGGATCGTCTCTCTGTCCCAGGCAGTGGACTTTATTAATCGTATGTGGGTGAGCAGGGCTTCCTAAGTCCCTTTCTTTCTTATGGAAGTCTGGCCTGGAAGCTGTGGGGGAGATACTCAATGTAGTAGGGCAGAGTAGGGGCAGGGAGTCCCCAGCTGCTGAAAGTCTCTCTGTTCCTCTCCTGTTCTTGCTGGGGTGGGTGGTCCAGGGTTTCTTACTTCTTAGAGACCTTAGAGTCTGTGGACTCTGTTGCTGTAGCCAATTTTGTTGTCAAATTTTGTAACCAAATTTGTTGTCATACCAGGAAATTAGCTTGACAAAGTGGTCATTGAGGGCAATACCAGTCCCTGTATCAAAGGTATCACTTAAAGGTTGAAAGTCACAGGAGATAACCTGGTCCCCAGCATAGCAGTCCAGGGTGCCTTTTAGGGGCCCTCTGATGCATGCTCCATCACCTTCTTGATGTAATTGTATTTGGCAGCGTTCTCTAGGTGGTGAGTCAGATCCAGGACAGACACAGTGGAGGCAGGAGTATGGAAGGCCATGATGGTGAGCTTCACATTCAGCTCCGGGGTGACCTTACGGCCAGCAGACATAGGGATGATGTTCTGAACAGCCCCATAGCCACCACACCACAGTTTCCCAGAGGGGCCTTCTGGATGGTGTTGTGTTGTTTAGTAGCTTCCTCTAAGATTAAAACCTTCCATGTTGGAGGGGAAGCTCGTTAAAACACAGGATGTTAGAAATAAAACAACAGGACATTCTAAGCAGAGGTGAACCGGTCTAATCTGCAAGGAAGTTAAGCTCAGGGGTCGCAGTCTCTGAAACTGACCAGACGCACTAGTTCCCCATCCCGCAAGGACTGTTGATAGACACTCTCAGATAAGCTGCGCTGCCAGGAAGAAGCAGAGACCAACTGAGTTACCTGAAAAGTACACTCTCCAACCTGTTGAGCTACCTGCAGGCTGTGCACTGTACTCCAGGTTTGCAGCTTTCACAATCTGTCCCTCATGCAAGCTGTCTGAGTCACTTCTGCTCCTGTAGGTGACCCCTCACCCATATTTCTGCAAATAACCCCAATAAGACTCATTGGCTTGCAAAGTTAGACTTTGCCAGTATTTGTACTTTGGTCTGTTGTCAGTTTCCTATCTGGGGTGAGTAGACATTTGTTCATGTCTCCCCCAAAACAGTGCAACACAATACAATGACAGCTTGGGCTGTGGTCATGACTCATTTGATGATACTCGAAGTTGTCATAGATGATCCTGGCCAGGGAAGCTAAGCAGTTGCTGGTACAGGAGGCATTGCTGATACTCTGGAGTGAGTTGTCATACTTCTCATGGATCACACCCATCACAAACATGGGAGCATCAGTAGAAGGGATAGAGATGACCCTTTCGGTTCTACCCTTCAACTAGGTCTTGGCCTTCTCCACAATAGTGAAGATACCAGTAGACTCCATGTATAATTGACACCCACATCATCCCATCTGATGTTGGTGGGATTTTTGTAAGCACTGGTGCTCGGATGGAAAGGTATCCTGGCAGTCCAGGGCCAAGGAATGCCCCAAAGTCACTGAAGCGCAGCCGTTTACAGCTCTGCTCCAGGGAAAGGTTTCCCTAGTGCAAGTGTAACAGCTCTGCTCTGGCAGGGGAGGGTTTCCCCAGCAAAATTGTTACAGCTCTGCTCCCCTCCAGTCTGGCTCTGGTGAAAGTTGTTACAGCTTGGCTCTGCTCTGGCAAAAATGTTACACCTACACAACAAACCTCACTCAAGAGGTTATTTATTAAGAAAGAATCCAGGAGGGTGGCTGCCTCTAGGGTGAGAAGCAGCAACAAACTGAGCAGGGTACAGAGCTTATATAGGATTTCTGGGGACAGCGAGGGTGGGTAGAGCTTTCCAGGGTGGTTTGGGATTAGTGGGTTTTTGTGGCCTGATTCTGGTGGGATTTCGTGCTCAGGAACTTCAGGGATTGGTGGGATTCTGCAGCCTGGCTCTGGGGCAAGCTCAGGGATTGGTGGGATTTCAAGCCTGGTCCTGGGGTGAATTCAGAGTCAGGGTGTTTCTCCTTGGTCCAGGTCTCTGGTCTAGCTAGGGGCAGGGTATTTTCCCTTGGTCCTTTTCACTCTACAATTTTAACCCTGGAAGGTGGAGATGGCCTTCCTGTTGATAAGTTTCTCCTTCTTAGCCTTGACTATCTCAGGTAGAAGGGGTGCTGGTTCTCTCCTGCCATGAAAACATTCATACTGAGCATATTTAGAGGGTTCTTACAATATCTTGGCAATGCTTTTAAAAGATCATCACTCACTTCCGTTGTGTTTGCCTTTAAAGAGGGAGCCTCATAGTCTCTCTCTCTCTCTCTCTCTCTCTCTCTCTCTCTCTCTCTCTCTCTCCTCTGTGTGTGTGTGTAAACCAGAGGTACGTACCAGTGTTTCCTTCTTTGGTTGCTCTTAATACTCTATTTACTTATTTGCTTTAGGCAGGGTCTCACTGAACCTGAAGTTTATTCATTTGGCTTGGCTGGGTGATCAATAACCTTCTGGGATGTCTTTCTCCAACTACCCCTCTCTATCCCAGTGCTGGGGCTACAGGTATCTGTGCCACGGTACCCAGCTTTCTACGTTGATTCTGGGGAATCCAAACTCAGGTCCTTATGCTTGAGCTACAGAGGTTTTACCCGTGGAGCCACGTCCCCGGCATGGAGTCTGTTTGTCAGTGTTCTTACCCTTCACTGTATGTTTTAACAGTAGTGAAATGATTTGGGGCAAAGATAATGGGAATGGAAAGATAGTCAAGTCCTGGAGGAGGGATGGAATTCTGAATTAAAAGAAAGACTACGTAAAAAATGTGTTCATGTGTTTTAGGTTCTTGTGCTGTGAGGTGACACTAAGACCAAAGTAGCTCTTATACAAGAAAGCATTAAATTGGGGCCTTGCTTCCAGTTTTAGAGGGTTAGTCTATGATAATCATGGTGAGAAGCACATGAACATGGTGCTGGAGCAGTAGCTGAGAATTTTATATCCTGAACCTCAGGCAGCATGGAGAGAGAGAAAGACTGGGCCTGGTGTGGGTGTTTGAAACTTTAAAGCCTACTCCCAGTGGCACACCTCTTCCAACAAGGCCACATCTACTCCAACAAATAGTTCCACTAACTGGGGACCAAGCATTCAAGCATGTGAGCCTATGAGGGCATTCTCATTCAAACCACAATGTGGATGAATGTGTGGGTATACGCACACACCAATGCCATGCATATAATCAGAGGACAACTTGCAGAAGTCGGTTCTTTCCTATTGTGTGGTTTCTAAAGATCAAACTGGTGTAGAAAGCCTTGGGGGCAGGTGCCTTTACCCACCAAGCCATCTTGCTGGTCCTGCATTTTATTTTTTATTTATAATTTTACTACTGAACTATATCCCCATATAGTCCTCCTGCCTCGGCCTCCTGAGTACTAGACCCAGTTTCTTTTTATTTTTATACCTCACAAGGCACAAGCACTGACCAAGTGGACTGGGTACAAGTGCTCAGCATGGACAGTGGTCATAAGTAACTTACATAGCTGCATTGATGTCCCCTTAACTGTAGATGTCCCTATGGTGCCAACATTTGTCCTAGCATCTGAGCTTTTTGGGCTCCAACTTCTGTTAGGTGCTTTGGTAAAGAAAAATCTACTGTCAAAAGAGGTAGGTCTGTCATTATGTAGGAAATAAAATTGCTGAAAGCAATTTCAAAAGAAGGCTTTAAAGAGAGTTTTAGCACTTAACGATGTTAGCCTTTTAAAAGTGTGCTGTTCCCAGGTGGTGGTGGTGGCGGTGCACCCCTTTAATCCTAGCACTAAGGAGGCAGAGAAAGGTGGATCTCTGTGAGTTCAAGGCCAGCCTGATCTACAGAGTGAGTTTCAGGATAGCCAGGGTGTTTACACAGAGAAAACCTGTCTCAAAAAAACCAAAAAATAAAAAAAAAAAGTGCTGTTGATTGATTCTGGTTTGTTCATGAATAAGCATTGCCATTTTGTCATACTTCCTGGTAACTGGTATACTTAGTGCTAGCTTCCATGAAGTGACTGTCATTTTAATGAAATGTCAGGTCAGGTGATAAATGTTTGATTTAGTTGGAGAACCTCAAGCCAAGAGAGAAAAAGAAGTTATTGTTAGATTAGCATAGTAGGTAGAGAAGTTTCACATTGTGAAGGAAAGCAAATCAGATTTAGAAAGAGCAACCAGATGTCCCAGTTTGACAAGCAGTGGGGTGTGCGCTGTTCGCTTCATAGTACAGTTCATAAACTCATCAGAGTCCCTAGGAACAGCAAGTGGCCCACACCATGTTGTACATGCTCTATTATGTCCCTGTGCTTCTTGGAATTTCCATGTTTTTTTTTAATATCAGATTTGCAAATTAGAAGCTCTCTCAAAATGAAGCCAAGTAACAAGGACATGGGAAAGTGGGTTTTGTTCTGGGGTCTTTGAGAGTGACAGCCTAATTCTACCAGGAGAGAGAGGGCTCTTGTTGATTTTTTCTTAATTATACCTTCTTATATTCTATGTTTTAGAATAAATGTATCTTTTGTAATCTAAAGGGTATTATTTTAAACCAGACACGGTGGTACACTAGGGAGACAGAGGAAGGAGGATCAGGACTTCAGTAACATTCTCAGTTACATAGTGAGTTTGAGGTCAACCTTGGCTACAAGACCCATGTCTTACTTAGGGTTTCTACTGCTGTGCTGAAAAATGGTGACCAACAGTAACTTGGGAAGGAAAGGGTTTATTTCACTCACTTCCATATAACAGTTCATCATCAAAAACAGGGCAGGAACTCAAACAGGGCAAGAACCTGGAGGCAGGAGCTGATGTAGAGACCATTGCAGAGTGCTGCTTATTGGCTTGACTCTCCTGGCTTGCTCAGTCTGCTTTTTTACAGCACCCAAGATCATCAGCCCAGGCCCCACCCACAATGGGCTGGGCCTTTCCACATCGATCACTAATTAAGAAAATGCCCGCCACATTTGCCTACAGATATTACAGTATATTACAAATATTACAGAGCTTTTTCTCAATTGAAGTTCCTTCCTCACAGATGACTCTAGTTGTGTCAAACTGGTATAAAATCTAGCCAGAGCAAGAACTCATCATAAAGAAACTAACAACAAGACTGACAAACTGGTGAGATAACTCAGGAGCTAAAAGTGCTTACATGCAAACCTGATGACCAAAGTTCAATCCCTGGGACCCAAGGTAGAAGGACAGAACCACCTTCACACCTGTGGCATGTGCCCAAATGGTATTTAAAATATTCATCTATAACAATTAATGAATTATATAGTTTTAATTTTCAAAATTATGGGAATATATGAATATAGCTTTTTTGTTGTTATTGTTTTTAATTTCAAGACAAGATTTCTCTTTGTAGCCCTGGCTGCCCTGGAACTCACTCTGCAGACCAGGCAGGCTGGCCTGCACTAACAGAGATCCACCTGCCTCTGCTGAGTGCTGGGATTAAAGGCGTACACCACCATGGCCCAGCAAATATAGCTTTCTTGTAAAGAAGTTAGGGTAAGCCAGAAGGCACAAAGCTGAACCTTCCTCCCTGTCCCTACCCCTTCTCTCCAGAGGGGACACTGTTTTGCATGCATACATTCACTTCTCTTATGTGTAAGTGGGACTCCCTGCCTCAGCAATGCTGGAAACTGACCTTAGGATGTTACACATGCAGGGCAAATGTTTTAACAGTATCATACTCTCACTTCCGTTATACAGTTTCATAACTTACCTTTTCCATCTCATAGCGCTCCCTGGAGCTCTCTTACTAGTACATATAATTTACCTGAGGTTTAATTTAAAAACTTAAAAAATTTAACCTTATTCACTTAATAGCATCCATTTTAATAATGGCGTAACACGTAGTAACAGTATAAAGTATATAAATGTGTAATAGCTGTCATACTTCACATAACTAAAACCTGGATGATGAAGCCATTTCCTATTAATTATAAACAATCAGTTGCAAATTTACATGGCTTTCTACTTCATCTAGCTCCTCTTAGAAGCTAGTATTCACATACACACTCACAAGTTTGGTGTTCTTTACATACACTGAAAAAAAAAATCACCATCCTCCCACTGAAGTGATTGCAAAAGTTTGTATAACATGCCTCTATAGTATTTTCTTTAGGAATCCTCAGATTTTTTTCAGAAAAGCCTGTTTTTTCTAATGTTCCAGGCCTTCATAAACACTGCTGCAAGACACCACATGCTCTCTATATAATTAGCTGATTTGCAAGTCCAGTTACTCCTTTTTATCCGCTCATCACTATGGCCTAAACTATCTTGCTTAATTGGTTAATGTCATCGTGGAATTAAAGCAATACTGATTCACTAGTATTCATTCAGCCTTTCTGTTCCAACCTAGCCTTTATATTTAAATAGGAATAAGCAAACAATATAGAAGCACTTAGCTCTGCTCATTCTTTCAAATGACAACTTTCAGCTCCAATTACATTTTCTATGCAGAGGTACATGTCTATTTCAAGTACTTTTGTTGCCTTACTCATTCTAGGTCACGTGCTTTTTCTGGAGCTGGCTAAAATGTCCTTTTTAAAAAGTTTTGTATAAATATTTAACATTTTTTACTTCCAAACCCCTAACAATTTTCATTACAACTCTTGAATTTATTTAGAAGCTCCATCTATATACCGATGGTCCCTAATGTAGTTTCCTTGATTTGTCCGCTAAAATATGCTATCACACTTAAAGGACAGATGAAATAGTAACACAAACTTAGGGATAAGCAGTTACCTCTTGAGTTTAAATTGTTTACTGAAAAAAAGGAAGCAAGTGTAAGTTGCTGATGTAGTTGGATAGAAGTATTTTTATCATGACAGGTTAATATATTGATAATTGGTATGACTGCTACGGTCTGTCACATTTTAGAGCACTCTGGGTAGACATATTTTTTATTTGCATATGATTGCATTTTCTCTCAATCTTATAGATTCTAGGTATACTTCTCAGCATTGAATTGTTTCAGTATACATGAAGGACTAGATGCTTTGTTGGCTATTGGTGGTCAAGTTGGCTATATCTGGAATTAACTAAAATCTAAGAGGCTGGGTACATCTGGGATTTTTTTCTCTTCTTGTCTTTTTTTTTTTTTCTTTTGTTTTTTTGAGAAAGGGTTTCTCTGTGTAGCTTTGGAGCTTATCCTGGAACTTGCTCTGTAGACCAGACTGGCCTCGAACTCAAGAGAGCCGCCTGGGATTAAGGGCATGCGACACTACTGCCCGCGGGATTTTTTTTCTTAATCATTTGATTTTTAATGTGGATCTTTTGACGTGGGAAGATATACCTACTTGTCTTCGCTCTAGCTGGTAAATCCACTCCCTCACTGGCAGTAGAGCCACTTCTTCAGGTTTCCTGTGTGTATTAAAGACCAGCCAAAGACATCCAGGCTTGTGGACTTTACTACTGGATTTTTGGATTTTCCGTTGGTAGACAGCAATTGTTGGACCAGAGGGACTTCAGGCTGTTAAGCTAGTCTTATAAATCTCGTGTGTGTGTGTGTGTGTGTGTGTGTGTGTGTGTGTGTGTGTGTATTCAGGCTATCAGTTCTGATCCTCTAGAGAACCATGATTAATACAGATACATAACTCAATTTCTAGTGTTACAAATTCTCATTCTGAACTCCTCATTATTGAATCTGTTTTTACGGGTCTGTGGGATTTTGCCATACACATGCATCTTATTAAAAAGTAAATTCGAAATACCTTTCACTCCGCTGCCAGAAATCTAACGGGGAAAAGTGTATACTAAACACATTTCTAATTCCTCTGGGTTGAGATGGTTTGACTCCCAAGATGGTTTCTAACCCTTCACAAATGTTGCAATCTTCCTTACACTTCCCTGAGACAACACGGGATAAGCGATCTGAACTCGAAAGTTGTTAATAAATAACTTGAAACCTGACAAGTGCCGAGAACCATAAACATGGCTTGGAAGGCCTTTCAGAGAAATCTGAAATCACCGTCATGTCGCTTTTTCTTCAGTTGCCGGGGCACTAGGCGCCAGGTTTGCTCGCCAAAGCCGCCGAGGGGCCGAAAGGAACCGTACTAACTTTG